>JAAIXJ010000713.1:112954-135687 GCA_013403705.1 Heliconius hermathena
TTTTGGATCATTCCTAACGCTTTTAAACGTTTTGAAACTGTTGACGCATCTACTTGTAACGTTTTCCCGAGCTCTACTAACGTCTGACATGGATCTTCTTCAAGCAATGCCTCCAATTCTGTCTTCAAATTTTGTCGGTGCTCCAGAACGCTCTTTGTCTTCAAGGTCAAAATCATTACTTTTGAAGCGCCTAAACCAGTCTCTGCACGTTGTATTCGACAAAGCATTGTCACCATATGTCTCAACGAGAATTCTGTGTGCTTCTGCTGCAGATTTTTTCTGAATAAAGCAGTGCAATAAAATTCCCCGCAAAAACACTTTATTTGGCACAAAAGTACACGTTTTCACAAAGGGAAAATAAATATGTAGTTGACACTGTAGTAAACACTATTCTACTATAATATGAGGCTACATATAGTACTACTTTGGTGATTCGTTACCGTACGAAATTCCAGGCACAGAGTGCCGCAACGCACCACGCATCTTTCAAAAAACAGCAGCAACTTATTCAAGGTCCTAATATTTTACAAACAATTGTATTTTTTATTTGACTTTCCTGAAACCGGAATCTATGAAACTGGTATCATCAATCCTACTGGAAAATGGCTACCAATACTGGCTGGCACTACCCAAATAGCGATATTTAAAAAATTATTATAAATAGATATATTTCCTTGGTGGTGACAGAGGAGCATAAAGAGTGACTGTAATGCGACAGATTACACTCGAGGAAATAAAAAATTGATATTTCCGTTTTCTTCGCTCTGGTGTCGAGGCAAAGCTCTGGCCGGTGCTTTGAGTTCCACAGCTCAACACGCAGTGCCTCCAAAATTCAGCGGAAAATGGAGAACGGAGTTCTTAACACTAGATTCCCTTTGTCTATCTTGCTGTGTGCAGGATACAGCGTGACGTTAAAAAAATGTCTATATTTTCGTGCAAAATTATTTTTACTTGATATTATTATAAAGAGGTGATTAGGATATTAAAAATTCGTCACTCAATGAGAAAGGGACGGGAAGGAGTAACTTAATCTATATAGGCGTTTAGGGTTAAACCTAAAAGTTAAATGTTTATACTCTAGTAGTTGTCGTAAGGATGCTTCCATTGCTCTGGTACAATTAATGTACCCTCTATCTGTTTATTATAGGATAATGAGATAAGTTCCGCCATTAACATGATATGAGTTTGTGACAACACTACCATGGGACTTAATAGTGATTTATTCTTTTATAAATAATGGCCTAAATTTATGATGTTTATTGTTTTTCACTATACGAGTCATATACTCGTATAGTCAAAAACATACGAGTATATGACTCGTATAGTGAAAAACATTAAACATGGTGTATTAGGCCAGTCGTGGTGCAAGGGCACAAAATGAGACTGTAAACGCGACCGGTTGTGGAATCGATTCCCACTCGAGGAAATTAAACATTTAATATTTTCAATAAGAAATGATCTTTCAAGCCTAGAGTCAAGCGCGGCGTTGCGTTACGTCTCCAGATTTCAGCAGAAAATGGGAAACACAGTGTCTTAATATTAGGTTTTCTCTGCCCACCCTGCTGTGTGTAGGATACAGCATGAAATTAAAAACAAAAAAATAGATGCATATACTAGCGTATGTAAGGATATTAATAAATAAAATTTCATTCGTTACATAAAGCTATAAAGAACTTGACATCATAATGATTAGTAGGTAAGACTGAGCTGGAGATTGTGTGTTCGATTCCCAACCAAAACAGATTCGTAATGACGTTTAAGTAGTAAGTAAGTACATGCTTTCCATATATTTAAGCAACAGTATAAACTAGTTTTACAGTCATAAAACTAACGTAATTTGACAAAAGATATTATTGCTATAAAAGTATACTATACAGGCTGGAAGTGTCAGCACCGCTTTAAATGAAATCAGTTTTAACTACTCAATAAAAGCCTAATACAATTATTATAATAATTATGTTTTTTCCCAAAAATGAAAAAGTGATTTTTTCAAACAAAATAAATAATAAAATTATCGTTGTAAAATACATACAGACATAGATTTATCAAAGGAAAACCGCCGCATACGCCTCATTCCGAAATCGAGTCATAGGTATTGGCGACAGAGTTCAAAGTTGTTTAACCTTTAGTAGTAGTATGTATTTACGTTATTGGTATGTATTTACGCGTAACTACGTCATACGAAATGCAGGTATGGATAAACATCGTGAAATGAAAAAAAACATCCTAAGTCTAAACTATTGAATTATCTTGATTAATTTCTTCATAGAGGATAAAATATTTTAAGCCCATACCGAGCTTAAAATATTTTATCCTCTATGCTGTTCCCGTAAAAGGAGTGCTGACACTTCCACCCTGTATACATGAGTAATTTTTATATTGTAAAACATAAAAAAATACAATCAAAATACATAAAAATAAATACTATGCATAGACCCAATACTAAATTAAAATACATTTGTCGTTAACGACGGAGACAGAGAGCGCAACGTTGTATTATATTCGTAACGCGAGAGGCGGTTATCGCAATTAATGGAGTTGATTCAGTTTATTTATTTGTCTGACCTCGACTTGCGAAGGAATTCGCCAGGACCTATCATAACTTAGAACAAAAAATAAAAACGATCTACTTTTAATGTTTCAGTTGTTTCGTACGTTTGATACTACGAACTGAGTATACTATGTAAATAACTGTATTGTTCTTACAATTTTTCTTATGATATCTATAGGTACGAGTAGATATAAAAAAAACTTGTGAGTGATCGCTGTCTGTACATGGACGATGAGACAATTTGTAATTGCGGGCATTTATCAGTGTAAACATTGATTTTAATTTATTTTGTCTATTTGTCTGTGTATTTATGCAGGCTAATCTCAGAAATGGCTTAACCAATTTAAATGCAGTTTTCACTATTGTATTTTGGCAAGCTTTAATTAACATACAGCGTTTGTTTTATTTCAATCGATTCATAAATAAAAAAGGTTATATCATTTGAAAAAAAATTGAAATTTGCCAAAATTTTAGTGATTAGCCTAATCCATCACGATAGTAATCTAGATTAGTAAATATATAATAGCGTAGTTCAAATGGGGAAGCCGCGAGCGGTTTCGTAATTAAGATACCGTATTACAGTAGTCGAGTTTCACTCTCTTGCTTGTTTTTCTTATTATAATGATCAAACAAAGCTCTCTGAATAAAAATAATATATATTTTTTTGTATTATAAGATTAAGGACATTGTTTCCTAATACGTTATAATGTTATGTTGACTAACTATAATCATATAAAAACACACAAAATTCTTTTAAATAACTGAAAGACAAATTTTTTATCTCTTCCAACTTCCTGTAGCTGTAAAAATTAAAAAAATATAATCATACAAATTAGGCCAATCGTGGCACAAGCGTGAGACTGTAAACGTGACAGGTATGGCTTCGATACCATCTCGAGGAAATGAAATATAAGGGAAGAAACAATATTTTAATTTTTTCCCTAGGGTGTCGAGAGGTATAGCGGCGTTGACTTCCGCCACCCGACATACAAAGCTTCCACAATTCGGCGGAAAGTGAGGAGGGAAGTGTCTTAACACTGCTCCCTGCTACATGCGGGGTTGAAAAAAATATATACAAGTGATTATACATACGTATGTATACCTACTTATATTTAGTAGTCAAAGAATACGAAAACATTTTACGAGAAAAATCACAAATAGTGGAAATAAAAAGCAATTACCTATTAAAACATCAAATGCGTAAATAATGCATAGATATTAAGTTAAGAAAGAAAATTACTATAAAAGTTGCTTCTCATTTTAACTTACATTTTTCCTCAATGTACATTGTCTTCAGAATAGAAACAAAGGAAGATGGAGTAATTGTATAGTTTTAAAAGTTATTTATGAGCCAAGTGTCCTTTTAATATTCTTTTCTAAGACTACTAATGGCCATAATCAATTTCATTTACGTGCACTATTAACTATAATTTTTTCGTTGTCGGAGAAATCTTAAATGCTCCTAAAGAAACCTACATTCCAAATTTCAGTGTACTATACCACATTTTTTCGGCTTTGCGTGTCAATCAGTGTCAGTCAGTCAGTCAATATTACAAGGGTATATGTGTAATGTACAATGTCCATATAAATCAATCATTACAATGTATAAGAAATATTAAATAGAAATATTCCAAATGAAAATCATAAATCCGTACAGAAGAGGACAATTTACAAAATCAAATGTGGTTCAAAGGATCAAAGCCACCAAAATTGGTTAAGGGAAGGAAAGTGATAACTGCAATCTCAAACGTACACTTCGACTCGTACTTCGACGAACATTGCAAGCGCGCAGGTCTTTACTCTGACGCGCTCCAATGGAATAGAAAATGGAAGGATTCCGATAAATCTGTATTCCGTAGTTATTTCCGCTACTAATAAACGACTATAAGAGCGGATATAAGAATATAAGTATAAAAAATACTTATTCAATCTGAATATCGAAATGCAAATATCCAAACATAATAAATTTGTTAAATTGGTTGTAGTAGTAATATTATAGTCGTCAGATTTTTTATTTCTATAAAAAAGGAAAATAAAATTGACAGTTATAAGTAAACTTATAAATTTCACGACTTCAATCTACAACATTTCTCATTACAACTGCAAAGGCAAGAAAACGGAATGGTTTTTAGCTATCGAATCAATATATAGCGATATTGTTCTGCTGTCAATAAACAATAATCCCCCACTGGTTTATAATAAAACAACGTGAAACATATTACCGTCTCGTCGTTCACGCCAGCGATTGATTAATTTCATTTGCGTCTAGCACTCTTTAATATGTATTTGTTCTCTATTATTGATGGAATGTTGGCATCTATCTATTTGTCCATAGTCAGGCAAATAACAAAAATAATTAAAGAAAGATTTTATAATTTTGGAAGTCGAGCTAATGCTACAATAACCTTACTGCAATATTAAATTACTAAGCTTGTTTGTTTTACTTGGCACTAACTTCAAAATTATAAAATATTTTTTTAATTATTTTTATTTAACAAAATCAAAGTACGTTTTACTTTATGTTAAATAAATTTATTTTTCACTTTTTAGTGTATTTTTTGAAATTGGTTGTTTTTTTGTTAAAAAATAATTTATTTTTCGGTTTTAAGCGATGTTTACCTTAAGAGGATGCTGATGCTTCTCAAACGAGTACGTAGTGGTAGTCCGATGTAAAACTTCAATCTTAATTAGTTATTATTTTTGTGTAAACTAACATTTTGGCATATTGACATACATAAAAATATTCGGGCGAATTGGGAACCTCTCTTACCTTTTTTGAAGTCGGTTGAAAATGAGAACATCCTATTTTTTGAAGTTGATTGGAAAGATATGCAACGATGCGAATGATTTCAACCGGATCCCATAATCAGAAACTAACTAAATTTCCACCAAACTATCCTTGAAGTGTGCCTTTTTCAATAAAAAAACATCGGAATCGGTTTGGAGTGATTTTGTGGTATTATTATTGTGTTATTAGTTATTCGCCCTTTTGTCGCGCACATACATGTGATTTTCTCACAGATACTATTTTTAGAAATGAAGCAAATTAAAATGAGACCTCATAAAAAAAGAATGATCAAAATCGGTTCACCCTGTCAAAAGTTGTGAGGTAACAAACATAAAAAATACAGTCGAATTGATAACCTCCTTGTCTTACAGAAGTCGGTAAAAAAATAGAACGTACCAAATACTGATCAATAGGCATTTATCGTATTAAAATAATGAAAAATAATGCAATAGTCAACGTTTCTTTTTGTTTACTCGGTATATTTTACGTTGACTTTAATTAACATATAAACACACGTTTACGCACTCGATACCTAATTACCCACTTATTATGCCTATTTGAAAGTAATTTCTTTATTGGCATAATTTGGATAGCAAGCATAATTACGTATTTTATATAATTGTTTTAAAACCAATTTTTATACGTGAAATTCTTTTTTCCCATTATATCTTCATATAACTAGATTTTAGCCTCGAAAAATTCGGTGGAGTGTCATAACACGTCAGGATCAACCTACTACTGCGCTAGATGATAAGAAATGTAATTACCTTTTTTATCAGACGTCACATGAATTTTAGTTTAATCCGTTTCCTTATTTGGAGAAAAAGATAAAGAAAACTATATATTTTCTAAAATTAAATCATACAGCTGGCATAGGGAACTTAGTGGTAAGACACACGATTCCTCACTTTCCGCCGAATTCTGGAGACATTGTGCCTCGACACCAGAAATATAAATTTAAATAAATATTTCATTTCTTCGAGTGGGCGACTGATTATGAGTACGATACCCACAATCAGTCACGTTTACAGTCACACTTTGTGCCCCATGACTGGCCTTAGATTTTCTGCCACAAGTAAAACAAAGTGCGGCGTTGATATCCACCGAGTGGAGAGCGAAGTACAGAGTATCTTAAAACTGAGTACTCTCTGCCTAGTAAAGTAATAAACATAGTAAAACACATTTATCTCACAGTATAAACGAGATAAAGCTGAAAAAAAATTATAGCATCACGCTGTATCCCACATGCGACAGGATAGAGAGAACCTAATATTAAGACATTCCGTCCCCCACTATTCGCTGAATTTTGGAGTCATTTCGTGTTGAGTGGCGGAACTTAACACCACGCTTTGCCTAGACACCAGAACGAAGAAACGACAATATTAAATATTTGATCCTCAATAGGAGTTTAACCCACAAGCTGTCGCGTTAACAGTCACACTTTGTGCCCCTGCGCCGCGTATGACCTCAATGAAGAATAAAGGAAAGAAAAATATTTATTTAGAAAATGTATAAAAATTTCAGTCAGAGCGCCTGGTCGGTTTCCAGGAGGCGCGGGTTTGAGTCCCGCTACGTTCAATTTTTTTTATTTAATTTTTTAGCTCTTCACGCTGTATATTGCCCACAGCAGGGTAGGCAGAGGGAACCTAGGGTTAAACTCCGTTCCCCACTTTCTGCCGAATGCAGAGTGACAATGGCAGAGCTCAATGCCGCGCTTTGCCTCGACACCAGAGCGAAGAAATGAAAATATAAATGGGGATCGAACCCACAACCAGTCGGTTTTACAGTCACACTTTGTGCCCCTACGCCACTACTGGCCTCATTACCAAAATTCCAAATATACATGTATATGTAGTATAACAAGGAATACGATCTCACACGTGATTGATATTAAGCTTGTAGGTACAATTAATGCAATGACTGGCAAAATCTGTCTATTCTGAGTAATGATGTGGCCAATTTAACGATCTTTTACTGTACTAGGTATACTTAATCTAGCTTTGTGGTACTTGGTCTCATGGTCAAAACGTTTAAAATACTGTTTGACCTGTCGAGGCACAGGATCACAAGTGTGTGACTGTACAACCGGCAGGTTGTGGGTTCAATACCAATTGAGGAAATGTATTATTAATTCTTATATTTTCATTTCTTCGCTTTGGTACCGAATCCGAGACCTCATTTTGTCTCCAATACTAACTGAATGATTTGATGGAGTTGCAAAAGATATTTTTAAAAATAAACTGACTTTTGCATTCTAAAACAATTTTTAAACGCATAAAATATTCGCTGTTGATGTAACTACAAATGTAGGTTACAACGTGTAATATTTGGAATTATACGATAGTTAGATAGTTTCTAAGTTTTGTACATTTCTAAGTTTTTTAACACTTCCGATGCAACTTCTTTCAAAACAATTATCGTAGGTGCATTCTAACAAACCGAAATATATCTTACTTATTTAGAAAACGTATAAAAATTTGAACGTAGCGGGACTCGAACCCTCGAAATATATCTTACCTAAAGATTTCTAAATTTGATTTTTTTTAAACTTGTTATTTAAATAATAAAATCACCACAGTTTTATGAAATCTATCACTTCTCTAGATAGTGATCCGAGTACTATCAGGAAATGGCTATGGCAAACAAACCACTCACTTCTTTCAGGCGTCATTGCTCTCAAAAAGTCCTTACCCTCAGGCCATAACTTACAGTAGCTAATTTGGTAATCAATCAATCAATCAATAAAGAAGCCAAGGTGGCAGGTGCAGGGAATACGTTGAAAAATTAGGATACACTTTTATGGTCAAACAACCTGAAAATGTGGCGTTAATCCTAAAACTAAGACATACTTGCTCTCTGTCCCAAATCCGAAAGGAACGCTGACACTTCCAAAAAAATGGAAGTGTCAGCGCTCCTTCCGTAGTTAAAACTGTGGTTTCATTTAAAGTAGTGCTAACACTTCCACCATGTATAGCTGGTGTGTTTTTTCTAAGTCAACGTAATATCGCAAAAAAATCGACATATCAAAATTTATAAATATTTCATAGAAAAAAAAAGATTACAAGCTTACAAATGTAGTTCATTTCATACTAAATGAGTGCCAGAAAACTTAAATTTTTCAATTATATAATAAAAATTGTACTTTCCGTTGACTTAAGATCTTGAAATTAGTACGTTCCTCTTGGTGGGCGATTTCGACTTACATTCCGGTTTTTAATTTCTTTTCAGCTTTACACTGTATCCCGCAAAAAGCAGACAGAAGAAACCTGGAAATCTAGTATTAAGTAAGTAACTCCGTTCCCATTAAGATATTTCCGTTCTGCATTTTTCCCTTTTTTTATATTTTATAAATATATATGTATTTTTTTTTGTGTCTGGTACTTATGGAAAGTTCTGTTATATTATATTTTTGGTTAAACATTTAATTTGCTATAAAAATGACATGTAGTCCTAACAACTTAAAGTAATTGCGCCTTTTATTTTACAGTATATATTTTTTTCAGCTTCACGCTGTATCCTCTACATATAGCCGGATAGGCAGAGAAAACCTAGTGTTAAGACACTCCGTTCCCCACGCCGAATTTTCTAGGCATTGCGTGTTGAGTACCCGAATCCAACGCCGATCCAACGCTCTGCCTTGGCACCGCAGCAAAGAAATAAAAATTATGATTATTATATAATTTCCTCGACGAAGAATCGAACCCACAACCTGTCGCGTTTACAGTCACACTTTATGACCATGTGCCACGACTGGCCTTTTAATGTACAGTATATTATGAATAACATAATTACAAAAGGCGGATAGCGGGCACGGCCTCTGGTACAATAAACATAACATATGTTTCTCGTGGAACATTAGGAAAACAGCCTGCGAAATATTGTATGAATGCTTTAATTAAATATAATTCAGTCACAAGTGTGAAGCAAGAATTCCTGGCAGCGGCGGGCCGCGTATATTTCATACCTTATACTTCAAACCTGAATGTTACATTCCAAAAGGTTTTTTTATATTCATATATTAAGGCCCTTTTGCCCTTGATTGACTGTCGACTCTGCATCCTATCACAAAAGCGCTCTTTTTTGTGCGTTTTCTCGTGATTAATAAATTTCAATATGTACTTTTTTACTTTACGTTTTATCCAGTATCTAGGAGTAGACAAAGACAACTTGGTGTCAAAATATTCCGCTCTCTACTTCAGATCCAAATTTGAGACTACAGGGTATTCAATTTTTCCTTTAATTCAGTGGGAAAACTAAATGATATGGTTTGTCTTATAGAAGCGAGAAAATTAAAATAATCTATACTGATATAATAGCGGAAGAGTTTGTTTGTTTGCTTAATTAAACGCTAAGAACTCTGGATTTACCGGTCTGGAAAAACAGTTAATTATATGTCAGTACGTTTTATGACAAAGATATTCAATTTTATTATTTCTGAAAAAAGTCCGCAATACCATATACCTATCTCGTATAAATAAGTGATAATTTTGTAACACAAAATTATTGAAAATTGTAAGATGACTTCATCGATTTTTATTTTACATGTACGAGTATATCGAAACTTACAAGCGAAAGTTATTTCATCATCAAGGTAATTTAACAAAGATAATTTTCGGCTTTTATAGCATGTAATTTGTACGTATACTTTTCGAGATAATGTAAAGTTAAAATAATTCAACGCTCTGTTTAGGGCCGCAAGTCTAGCATACAGTACCGCGGGGAGCGCCATGGCGTCCTATCATACTGGTTGTACGTAGTATTCATGATTTAATAAAAGTATTATATATGGTATGCGGGCGAAGCCGCGAGTGGGCCGCTAGTTAATTAATATAAAAGTATCTCTGAATCTCCATTTACTGAACTCATAACCATCTAGTTTATTGCTATTTAAAAATTTAATGTAAAGACTGGTTTTATTTCTGTATTATTGCAGTATACAAGCCCCGTGTTCTTGCTCGCTGTAATGATAAAAAAATCTACTTTTTGTAAGTCACCGACGCAATTTTTTTTCGAATAAAGGAACTTTCACTGGTGCTCAATCTTTCAACGAAAGGTGTCAAAATAAATAAAGATCTAAGTCTGAATTTGAAATCGACGATCGAATTTGTAGTCGAAGAAACGAAGACGGGGTGGATTGCAAGATCAGCGTAAATGGCAAGGTATAAATAAAAATAAATGAAGTGGTACATTTGGAAAGTACGTTTAGTAAAGATGGAGGATACGAAATAAATGTGAAAATGAGTATTGCTGCCAGTATCAGAGTTAACGATGCCTTAGCCGCATTGATGGCGACACATCAGCACAGCTAAACGTTTCGTAGTATGCTGTGTTGTATGAAAGTACCGAATGTGAAATGTACCGACGATCTTATAAAGCATCAGAAGAAGTAAAGAAAGACAAATGCTGTGGAGATGCGATGTCTTTGTAAGATATGTTAAATTCGTAGTTTAGCTAATCAAATACGCAATGAAAAGATGCCCAGAATGGCAGATACCAGTGAGTATGTCATGATCAGAATGAAAAAAAAAACGAACATTACAGCTCAGATGGCTTAGGAACTTCAAACAAATGAAATGAAAGAATAGCAAAACAGATTTTTGAAGGAAAATTGGGCGGTAAGAAAGGTATGGGAGAGACTTCAGTTGACCACAATATCAATGATGCAGGAAGGAAGGTCACATAAAAAGCATGAGAACCCCTAAAGGACATGTATGAAGAGGTTGATAACAATGGACGAAGCGATATAGGTATGTAGAGACCGTAGAGTTTGTCGCTTCGTTCTCTTTGGCTACCCCGCTAAGGATACAGAGTAAACCTAGAAAAAAATATATATTCTTATATAACAGAAAGATAGATAAGTACAGAATAATAGGTAGACTATTAAATTTAAAAACTTACTAAATGCCTTAAGCTTATACAGAATGGAAGAGGCAGCGCTCCTTTTACGGAAACAGCATATAGGGTAAAATATTTCAAACCCATATCTAAAGAAATTAATCAAGATACCTCAACAGTTTAGACATGTTTATCCATACCTGTATTTCGTGTGACGCAGTTACGCAAAGATGCTAATAACGTAAATGCATACTACTATAAAAATACTACTAAAGGTTAAACAACTTTGAACTTTGCCGTCAATACCTACGACTTGATTTCGGAATGAGGCGAATGTGGCGGTTCCTTTTTGATAGGTTCATATGTGCGTGCGTCGTTCTTGACAAATAGCGGTTTATTTTAAAACGACAATTTTATTATTTATTTTATTTGAAAGAATCATGTTCCCATTAAAAAAAAATGTATTAGGCTTTTATGGAGTAGTTAAAACTATGGTTTCATTTAAAGTGGTGCTGACACTTCCACCCTATATATAAATATTTCAAGAACCTGCTAATCTCACATAAAATTCACCAAAGAGCTTCGCAACTACTTTAACAAAGTGGATACTACTTTAGTATATTGATAAAGAGTTTTCCCTCAAATAAATAGTATTTCGTGGCACACATGTGGATAATGCGTGTTATCCGGAAGAAGAATTATTAGATAAGCGATCCACGAAAAATCTTTAGATAACACAACTAAAAATTACATTCTTATAAGGATAGGATAGCGTCCAATATTATTTCAGTGCTATGCTGTGCGATATTATACTTAAACTATTTGACGGACTTATATTACATTAATAAGTCTGCCGTGGACCATAGGCACAACATCTGACATTAAGCGCGACGACCGAGGATTTGAATGCCACTCAGAGGAACTCAACTCAACGCGTAATGCGGCGGTAAATAGAAAACGAAAGTGTTTTACTAACAAATGGAGTGTCTTAACACTAGGTTCCCAGATTTCCTCTGTCTGCCCTTCTATGTGGTGGATGATATTGCTAAAAATATGATAATATGAGCTAAAAAATATGATAATTTCATATCCTGATTTATGATTTATACAATATAATATTATATATTTGTTCAATGGCTGACTAACAAGCTTGTTGATAAAATCTGAGTTCTGCATTTTGTTTTCTCGGACCATCCGGCTAATGTTTGATGGATGAAAGCTATTTCCGTTGCCGCAGTGTAATAATAAAACATAACTTCCTTTACTACCGTATTGTATTTTCGTTTATTAGATAAAGGCTATTTATATTTTTATTTACTATAGAACTGTTAATTATGATATATTCATTAACATATTTTATATTTCATTCAGCGTTATTAAGACCATTGCGTGTGACTGTAAACGCAACAGATCGTAGGTTCAATTTTCATTCGACGAAATGAAAATTTAATATTGTCATTTCTTCGCTCTGGCATAAGATGCAAATTTTGGCAAAATATTAAATTCATAATAATTATATTTAATTTTCCAAAACAAATTCTACTATACCTTTCCTTGGCAAATTAATTTCCAGCACCTCCCCGCTACGACAACACCCCGACGTACATTTAAACCTCTTTATGACAGTGTAAATATTTACACAAGCGAGACAGGGTCAGTGGGAGGCTAATTAGAGGCATCTTTAGGCAAACTTAATGAATAGACCGTGTTTCATTACCAGCCTCCGCCTCGGGGCTTTGTCGATATTTGGACTCGAAAGTGCTATTGTTTTTACCACATTTTTTTCTTATAAGAAAATATTTGAAGAACATATTGTTTTTTTATGTTTTACATGGATTTGTACTCGCTGAGGCGACAGTAGCTCTTTCTGTATAGACATTGAGCTGTGAAAAGTTTTACTTGACTTTTATAAGAAAATTGAAAAGCATTTGTCCGTTTTGTAGTACAATAATACGTGTTGTTTAGTTTTTTGAATTCTCGAGGAATTGTGTGTTGATTAGTGAAACTCATCACCGCGCTTTGTCTCGTTACCAGTGCAAGGAAATGAAAAAGTTAAATAATCATCCCTCCGAGTGGGAATCGAACCCAAAATCGTCGCGTTTACAGTCGCACGCTTGTGCCCCTGCACCAGGATCTCATTATTATAATAAGTGTACTCATTTAACATTTAAACTGAATTAGTAATACTACCATAAAACCATAAAATAAATCACAAATAAATAGCGAATCGTTGAAACAAATGAATTTTCATTAAAAAGTGAGTGGACTCAAATGTGATCAATGATTCGGTTTAATGTCACTGACGTTACAATAAAACAATACAATAATAATTTATTGCCATATTCACTTCAGTTTATATATAAATTATAAATCGTGAAGGATGTACGGACTGTGAAATATAGTTCAATTTAAATTACAAATGTTGTTTTATATTTTATACTAAAGATGATATTTGGATATTGTAGATGAATTATTTTTATTTCCTCACACTGCACACTGGTAACAAGACAAAACACAGTGTTGAGTTCCGCCATCCAACATGAAATGCCTCGAAAATTTTTCGGAAAAAAGGGAACGCAGAGTCTTAACACTAGGCTCCATCTGCTAACCAAATCTTCTGCTTACCCTTATGTAAGAGAAATAGAGTTTGAATCTAATATTATACATAGTTACTTCGGTCCCATTAAGACACTTCCGTTCTCCACTTTCCGCCGAATTCTGCAGACATTGTTTGTTAAGCGACGCTAAACGCCGCCCTTTGCCTTGTTACCAGAACGAAGAAAATGAAAATATTAAATATGTCATTTCATTTCCCCAGTACTCGCAAAAAACAGAAAAAGAGGATATTTATGCATATATCATTATCTGCATACAAATACCACTATATAGGTACATACTATATGAATGTTTTCATTTCGAAATTCATTGAAACTTACATCGCAGAACTACTTACTCTATGCGATAAACGCACACAATACACACACATTCTACCATTATATTAGAAAGTATCCAATTAGTGTAATTACTAAATGCAACAACAGAATCATAAACTGTATTTTGAAAGAGCGTTCTGTGCTCTTAAAAGGACACATTTTTTATTTTCATAATAAAAAAATATTTTAACATTTCTTGGCTTATTGTTAAAGCTGAAATTCTTTTTCAGGTATTTATTTTTCTCTTTCATTCACACAAACTGTATATGAAGCTTTAATATAAAATATGAACACCAACCGCCCGCCTAAATGTTTTGAAACTGTCCAATATTTGGCAACTACAAAGCAAAGGAACGCAATAAAAGAGCCATTTCAAAATATGGATAGCATTCACATTTTAATAAAACGACTCGAAAAACTAATAACCCACGTACGATTTGAATATCCACGAAATTCAAATTAAATGTTTTGTTTAAGCGAATAATTAAAAAGATATTCGTTTAGAAAAAAAATAAAATCAACCCCATAAGTTACTTACCGTGGATCTACAGTTATGAAATTTGGCACAAAGTAACGACTTACCCATATGACAATATAAATAAAGAAAAAAATCTGAAACGTGAAAAATTGTAAGAAAAAATCAATACAAACTTATATTTGTAATTCAAACTTAAATTTATCAAATTTATTCGCCGCGTAATCAAAGCCTATTTTTCGTAGGTCCTACTTTGAAATATGGCATGAAGCAAGAATTTACTGTACAAATATAGAAAAAAAAACAGAAAAATGTAAGTAAATATTTATATCACATATAAAAAGTATTACAAAATTATAATTGTAGTTCATTTCATACAAAACGAATGCATACGCTTGCAAATTTAAGTTTAAGTTTCTACTTTTATAAGTTGTACATCCCTTTGATCTAGAATCCTGAAACTGGTACAAAATCCTTAGTGGGCGGGTCCGACTCAATCTTGACTGCTTTTTATTTCATATAAAAAACAAAGTTCTCACAGAAAAAAAATTCTTCTTATTTTATTTTTGTCTTTGTATTTGTAATGTTCAATAAATATTGTAGTCTTTGAGATTATCTAGAAAACGTATTTACTCTGGATAATCACAAAAACTACAATAGAATATTATTTAAGATGTATTATAGAAACTTTCTATTAACAATATATTGCGTTATAAGAATTGAATAAGCTTATAATTCTTGGAATAGAGGACAATGTCTGAATAATCCAAGGTTTTGTACGTTTGCTATTATAATGATTGCTTAATGTACGAGTACCTATTGGGTAACAGATAAACTCTTACACAATGTGGCCACTTTTTTATCTTACACATCATAATAGACATAGAAAGAGAAACATCGGAACGGATAGGACAACGGAATTAATTATCTTACTTCGTCTTACAAAACAGTAGGGACCAAATACCATACCCTTTAATAATTTAAAACAAGAAAGAATAATTTTAAATATTTGTGTTACATTTATGGGTATGATTGGCAAATGGAGAAATGGGTGTGACAGTGGAATTTGAGTGTGACAATGGATTTCACAACAGTCAAGTGCAATCTGATAAAATTCTACAGCACCACGAACGACATGGAAAAGATGTGAAAAAATCTAAAAAATTAATAAATAAAATACCACAATAAAACTTCACGACACACACACTGAACAAACGCAAACAGTTACCTATCTATATATATTTTTTTTTTAAATTCTTTATTGCACAAAATTTAATACAAAAAAAATATACAATAGGCGGGCTTAACGCTAAATAGCATTTTCTACCAGCCAACCTAAGTCATGTGGGAGAATAAAATGTGAAGGTGTGCAAAAACAAAAATACAACAAAAAAAATCAATATTCAACATACATATAAGTATATGTAATAAATACACTATAATATATTATATAAATTATTCCTACGAAGCACCTTTGTGTTTAGACAGCGCGATCAATACATTCACTAATAGCTAAACACACTATCGAGTTACACATTCTTATCTATCTTTATTTATTGCAAAAGCTTTAGTTACCTAGTTTTATTTAGAGTTTGGTATGGGTGTATAAAAAAAAGAAAGGCTTTAACGCTTATTCCACATACAGCTATAACCATAAGGCCATCGTGGCGCAGTGGTCCAACATCTGGCTGTTAACTCTATGGTTATGAGCTCGATCCTCACTCGTGGGAATGAATTGTTGTCCTTTTCCAGTTTTGGTAGACAAAGAGTGACGTTGATCTCTGTCAACACAATTCAAACGGAAAATGGACAACGGAGTGTCTTCGCACAACGTTTTCTTTGTCTACCCTGCTATAAATGGAATAAGAATAATACTAAAAATCCCATTATAAAATTTCGTGTTATAGTATAATACTATATACTTCCACTACCTTGTAGATCCTGAACCTACATGTAAAGGATCTGATCTGAAGAGGAGTAAAGAAATCGGTTTTTCTACCCTAATTCTAATTAGAAATAATAACGAAAAACTAAATGGTGACTGCTTAGTGCTTCTTTTTAAAGTGATGAAGTGTAACTTGCAGTTAAGAGACAGCGGGAGGCGTGTTTTAATAGAAATTGTGGTAAAGTATTACTTAGCACTTATTATTGGGCGAAATGTCAATTCGTTATGGTCTGGTTGTGGTTTGAAAGAAAAAGAGGAAAAAAATGTTTAAATTCACGCTTTTTCACGCATAGCAGGGTAGTGTAGTGTTAAGATACTCTGTTTCCTAATGTTAAGCATATGCTTGTATTTTCCTATATTATTTGGGTTTTGAATGTATTTAAAACATTTTAATAAGTATAGTTTTGTTAAAATTGTGTACATTATCATGTATTCTATTTGTAAATATTTTTTACATAAATTATAACCTATTCTGATGTATAAGCTAAATTTGTTCAGGAGCTTGCGTTGCTTGCGAGTGCTCAAAAGCGTTCACATTCTTAATGTTAATAGGATTAAAAAAAGCTTTGATTATAATCTAAAATAAATTATTTTGTTTTTTAAGGAAAAAAAATATTTGTTATAAAAAATAAAATTATTTTCATCAAAAATTGCTTATCATCGTATTTTTCCAAACAAGAAACAATAAGTACAACATTTGTCCCGTGGGACCGAAAATTATCACCAACTCTGGCATAAAGGAACTCCCTGAGGGACTCATTACTAAGCGTTTTAATGCACATCAAAGTATTAGCGGCCCTCTTTACTATAATTAGGGAACACACCAACGATTTTTTTTGCAAATTGCTTCAAAGTATATTTTAATAATTTATATATAATATAAAAAAAAACTCTTCCTTGACTGACATACATTCGGCTGGAGAAACTAATGGGCTTACAAAGTTGAAATTTAGTTTGTTTTCATTGATTTTGTTATTGGTTTTAAACCTCACGAATACAAAGTTGCGGACATTCACCGCAATATTATAATTATGATTCAAATATTCGATACAAAATAGTACAAAATATTTATTCATATTTATGAATTATTAAAATTTTTATCTTTTTTGCTCTTTAATTTTTTGCGCTATACAAGTAATAAAAAGTTGAATGGAAATACATATAGCGGAATATAATGCTGCACAAATGGCAACAATTTAACAGCTGTACTCACTTACATCATAGCTCACTAATGTCATAGTAAGTCATAACAATTTCATATTAATTAATTTCACACAGAGGGAGCATGACAGGCGAACTGTGTCGACTTACATGAATTTTGATTTGAAGTAACAACGATTTAATTTAACTTTTAATTGCTGCTTGTTAAATCTGATGATTGATGTTTTTTCAACCGACTTAGAAAAGAGTGTTATTAGTTTGAAATATATTTAATATGTATGTCATATTATTGTATTTGGGTATTTTAGGATTAGGATTATTTGAGGCTAGTCGTAACGCAGAGGTGTAAGCATGCGACCGTGATCGCGACAGGTTGGGAGTTCGAATCCTATTCCAAAAAACTAAATAGTTTATATTTTTATTTATATACATGTGGGGTACAGCTTGTAATAAAAAAAAATATCTTGAGTATTTGGGCATGATCATTTTTTGTAATTACTCTTTCTGTACCTCCAGTGTATTTTTTTATCATTATCCTTTAAATTGCAGATGGTTAAGACTTTTTCGTTTACCACTTTTGCCGAATTTTTGAAGCATTGCGTGTTGACTGACGCAACTACGAGTATATAGTCGCACACTTGTGCCCCTGCACCACGACAGCCGAAATTATTTAATATTTTCTCCATTTATAAGTATAATTAAAATAATATAATATCGATAATACTTTACGATGTAACATTATGCAAAACCAATATGATTCATCGGAACGTGATTATCGATCTGTAAATAACACAATATGGACTTTATCAAACTTGTTGAATAACTATGTACATATATCGAGAGCGACGTAATATAAATTGAAAAATCATTCATATATGTAATATTTTACATAGAATAGAAAAAAGGACAGTCGTGGCGCAGCGGCACGAAGTGCGACTGTAAAATCGATTGGTTGTGGGTTCGATCCCTCGAGGAGATGAAATATTTACTTAAATTTATATTTCCATTTCTTCGCTCTGGTGTCGAGGTTAAGCGCGGCGTTAAGTTCTGCCACTCAACATGCAATGCCTCCAGAATTCGGCAAAAAGTGGGGAACGGAGTGTCTTAACACTAGGTTCCCTCTGCCTACCCTGTTGTGTGCGGGATACAGCGTGAAGCTGTAAAAAAAAAACAGAAAAAGATATGTATGAGGCCGTCGTGGCGCAGTGGCTTAAGCGTGCGACTCTTAACAGGACGACTGTGGGGTCAATCCCACTCGGGTTAACGAATTATTATTTATTAATATTTTCATTTCTTAGCTCTGGTAACTAGGTAAAGCGCGGCATTGTGTTTCGATACTCGACACGCAAACCAATGCAAATGGGGAACCGATGTGTCTTAATGAGAATGGAGTGTGGCACTAGGTTCGAAACGTATAAGAATTTCGACGAGAGCGACGAGGTGAGAGCGCTTGGACAGATTTCAAGAGATTCGAGTCTCGTTACGTTTTAAAATTTGTACTATTTTATGACTATATTTTCCATTTTTCACTGCAAAATGTCTGCAAAGAAATTTATCCGTTTCACGTTTTATCCCGGATTGCTTGGTGGGGACCCAGTGTTATGACACTTCCTTCTCAACTTTCCATTCGAATTCGAGAATTTGTTGAGTGGTGGAAATCAACGTCACGAACAAAGAAATTTATTCACTTTTAAACGACTCTAATACCTCAAATGATTATCATATTTATAAATAACAATATGGAAACAAACAACACGTCATTGTAACGCGTAATTTCTATGAAACGTTTGTAGCTACAATGTAGTATAATGAATGTGCATGTTTATTGCAACTCTATCGAGACTATCGTTTCTGTTATAATAGTTACGTTACGTCCTCTATATTTTTTTAACTTGACGCTGTACCCCGCATATAACCTCGAAAGCCTTCCCACTCCAAGAAATATTTTCATTTCTTCGTTCTGGTGTCGAGGCAAAGCGCGGTATTGAGTTCCGCCACTCAATAAGCAATGGTTTCAAAATGCGGCGCAAAAAGACGAGCGGAGTGTCTAAACACTAGGCTCCTCTCCCTGTCATTCTACGTGAGGGATACATCGTAGAAGCTGAAAAAAAATTGATAGCCAATTTCCGACCACGCCAGTATCCGCAAGTATTATATACAGAGTGTTTTTGTCATCACCACTTTAAATGAAACCACAGTTTTAATTACTCTCTTAAAGCCTAATAAAATTAAAACAAGAGATTTTGCCAAAAATTAAAAAGTGATTTTTTAATAAAATTATCGTTGTATAATAAAAAGCCATTTGTCGAGAATGACGCACACAGACATAAACGGTTACTTTTTCACGAAATCGAGTCGTATGTATTAGCGGTGAAGTTGAACGTAGTTTAGGTTTATTGGAGAAAATTGGTAACTGCGTGAAATAGAACGAGAGATATCCTTTTCTCGTTCTTGTATATTTTTTGAGAATGAAGGTGGCAGACCGACATCGCTTAGTAGGATTTTTTGTACTAGTCGGTGTTTACGTTATTAGTAGCTATTCGTAACTGCGTCACATGTAATACAGTGTGGAACAAATCGTGAAATGAAAAAAAAAGTCCTACGTCTAAACTCTTGATTCTCTTCTTTTAGATACAAGTTTGAAATATTTTACCCTATATGCTGCTACTGTAAAAGGAGATACTACTACTGTAGATTAAGCAGGAAGGCAGACCCTGGCAACATACGCCGGGAAAGCCAGGAGGAAGAAGCTGCTACTGTAAAAGGAGCGCAGACGCGTCCTTCCTGTATATGTATAATAAAAATATTAGCGTAAAATTATAAATAATTCATTGTACATACTTTATGCAATGTCGTATGTACGTACTTACAATGAATAATCTACACAACGCTGATGTCCCTACAACAATAAGATGAAGTGACAGTCAAGGCTGTTTGAATGCTGTCTTTCATTGTTAATATTAATCTTTTCTTATTATTATGTTTATATAGAGTAATAATAAAAGTAAAAATGAATCAGCTTCACGCTGTATTCGCACACAGTAGGGTAGGCAGAGGGAACCTAGTGTTAAGACACTCCGTTCCCCACTTTTTGCCAAATGCTGGAGGCATTGCGTGGTGAGTGGCAGAACTCAACGCCGCGTTTTGCCTCGACACCAGAGCGAAGAAATGGAAATATAAATTTAAGTAAATATTTCATCTCCTCGAGTGGGGATCGAACCCACAGCCAGTCGGTTTTACAGTAATTGTAAAAGTTATTATTACGTATATAAACTTACATGCCATTATCTAATATCTTTACATAAGTATATTAACGACAAAATCATTATTTTTGGGATGCATTTTCGTAAAAACATATCATAGAAAATTAGAATATGGTTCATATTGTAACTATTTCCTAAATATTTAGTAGATAAGCAACTAACAACAAGTAAATTATTAGTCTAAACACAGTAGAGGAATATATTTCACATATATATGCACTTTCCCAAAATAAATTTTGAAGCCATAACCATCGCCAAATAGTCCTCAACCTTAACCAGCAAGCCTCGACGTCGATGTCATTAAGATGTAGAGTTTTAACCATCGTGACGCATTGATACAGTGTCTGAATGTTAATGTGGTTATTGTGGGCTCGATCCCCACTTGATGATTTATTTAATTTCCCCGCTATGTTAAATCAAACGCGACATTGACTTCCACCAATCAACAAGCGATCTCCCTCTCTCTCTATGATGTATAGCAGAGTGAGCAAGGTAAGCGGGATACAATGTGAATTAAAGCATTCATTTAACTTAGTTTCACGCTTTTCCCTAGTGGGGGCCAGAGAGGGCGGAGTACTAAACACTACGATAAATTTAAGTATTAATAATTTGAAATTCAATGGTTACAAATAAGTTATACTTATTGTATCGCAAAATCTATAACAATAGCAAGGACGAAGTCAATTTTCACAATCATATATCAATAAATGATACGTACTCGTATGAACATGTGATCCGTAAAGGTTATGGTCATATCGTATGCCACTACAGTTACTGCATTACCACATTTATTATTCAAATATGATTTAAATAAATTACATTATATTACCAAAGCTAAATATTAGAGGGAAGTCGTGGCGCAGCGGCACAAAGTCTGACTGTAAATCGACTAGTTGTGGGTTCGATCCCCACTCGAGGAGATGAAATATTTCCTTAAGTTTATACTTCCATTTCTTCGCTCTGGTGTCGAGGCAAAGCGCGGCGTTGTGTTCTACCACTCAACACGCAATGCCTCCAGAATTCGGCAGAAAGTGGGGAACAGAGTGTCTCAACACTAGGTTCCCTCTGCCTACCCTGCTGTGTGCGGGATACAGCGTGAAGCTGATTTATTTAATTTTATAATTATTAATTTAATTTTTATTATGCGAGGGAAACTACTTATCCATTTTAGAGAAAATCTCTGTTACTTTGCTGAAATTAACAAACGAAAAATAATTATGATTACGAGGTTAGTCTTGGTGCAGGGGCACAAGCTTATGACTGTAAACGCAAAAGGTTATGGCTTCGATTCATACTCGAAGAAATGATTGTCTTTAATATTTTCCTTTCTTCGCTCTGGTGTTAAGTCAAAGCACGGCGTTAAGTTCTGCCATTCAACACGCAATGCTTCGGAGAAACCGTGAAGCTTTGAAAAGAAAAGCTTTTGAAAAAATTGAGAATTTGTGCAAAATGGGGTATATTCAGTTGACACTTGTCCGTCCGTCTTTCCGTTTGTCTGCCTGTCTACGTCTGTCAAGAGCCTTTATCTCAGGAACGCTAGGAAATATTGAGTTGAACTTCGAACCATGTACTCAGATCTACGATCACTCGATACTTCTAGAGTTGATTATGAAATTTGGCCAGCCAGCATCTACAGACAGTACTAGTTTAGGAAAAAATCTGAAAGCTATACATATAATCCATACATTTGTGGTTAAATCTTATAAAATAATAGTAAAAAGAAGGCAAAATTTGGTATTAAAGCCGCTAGTTCAAGTGAGGCATTTTCTGAAATTCAAGCTT
>JAAIXJ010000713.1:138896-164600 GCA_013403705.1 Heliconius hermathena
TTTTGACAAATGAACCGATTTTGATGAACCAAACTTTAGAACCTAAGTTGAATTAAAACAAAGCAATTGGTGAAATTTTCAAGTAAATCGGTTCAGTAGTTTCAGAGAAATGCGGACAACAATATGTCGACAGACAGACAGACAGACAGACAGACAGACAAGAAATTCAAAAAAAATCTTTTTGCTTTCTATTATTCTTTTTAAGTGTCCCTCTATCCATTTCAGTCAAAATTACTAAATGTACAGACAAAATATTTTTACTGTCTTATTATATATAGAGATATAGCATTCTGTCGATGTCAGTGTTCTTGCTGATTTATGTATCCGAATGAAAGAAAATTATATGTGGAAACCGGAATGTAAGAAGGGTAAGACATTTGTTTCTTTTTTCTTACGAAAAATAATTATGGCCATGACTTTTTTTATTATAAATATCTTACATTTTCCCGTCAAGTTTAGCAAAGGCTAATAAGACAGGTAATGGTTATGTATAATGTTTGACCCAATAACTTTGAATCTATTTTCTTATATTAAATCAAATCAAAATCAAATTAAATAAAATCAGCTTCACACTGTATCCCGCACACAGCAGGGTAGACAGAGGGATTCTAATGTTAAGACACTCCGTTCCCCACTTTCCGCTCAGTTTTGGAGGCATTGCGTGTTCAGTGGCGAAACTCAACGCCGCGCTTTGCCTCGGCACCACAGCGAGAAAATAAAAATATCAATGTAAATAAATATTTCATTTCCCCGAGTGGGGATCGAACCCACAACCAGTCGATTTTACAGTCACACTTTGTGCCCCTGCACCACGATTGGCCTCAAATTTACTTATATTATTTTTGTTATTTAAGTGTTGTTATCGTAAAATTGTAAAACGACAATTTAATAAACGTATAAAATCATATTTAATTGCATAGTTCTACATGAATGGTTCGATGTGGAGGTTATATATTAAAATGGTAATCATAGATACATTTTGTCTAATAGATCAGCGTAATGCGTAATACTTAATTAAATAAAAATATTTATTCATAAATTGTTACCAGTAAATATTGCTTTAATTTTTTAATGTATGAAAATATAATGAAAAAAATATAATATAATATGATCACGTTAAAAGCGTTTTTGTTTTAACCCTAGGAAGGCAACTTGCAACTGGTCACCCCACTGCTTGATAAAAGTGTTGAATATTTTGTTGGTGTCGTTAGTATTCTTTCTATCGCTTGATCTGTTCTCTAATTGGAGTGAATGCCATCATTCACATGCATCTACGTGTTGCGGTAAGTTGCTGTTTTCATATAAACTCATATGAGGCGTCGTTTGGGATCAAATTTGCCCCGAGAATTAAAAGTCACAATCAAGTCAAGAAACAAAGATATTCTAAATACAAACTAGGAAACTCTTAAAGATGAGGCGTGATGTGTACTATATATCCAAGAAAAGAAATAAGTTTAATTTCTTACACATGCTATTTTATTTGAGTTTAAAAATGGGGGGGGGGGGTGATACGTCACCACCGTTGCCTTTTATTTATGTAAAAAAAAAGCGTTGCCTGCCGAAGGTTAACGTTAGAAAATGCAATTACATATAACAGAGGGGCGCGACCGTTCCAAAATTGGAAGAAGAAGAATGGTTTTGGACTCCAATCACAATCATTACAATATTTAGAAGTCCAAATTATTGAAATGTTTATATGTATTTAGTAATTTTTTCAACAATGTTAGATAAACGGGAAAAATCGTCGATCGATTTTTCGTCGTTAAATTACAATTCTTGAATATTGTACATATTACTAGAATTAGTTTATGTTTATACACATACATATATATTACTGATAATGTTTATAATGTAATTATTTTATTCTATAAAAGTAATAATAGGCATTTAGTTTACATGCTTACTGCATATGTCTATTGCACACTAAAGACGAAGGAGAGGGTAAAGAATCATCTGCCTGATATACGGCCAGCGCTGCAGATTAGAGTGAGAGAGGAGGAGCTTCTCTGCCGCTGCTATATGCATGAAAGAAAGGGAAGCCTACGCGTTCTCCGTCCTCCGCTTTGTTGCGTAACGTTATGCGTTACGCAGCAAAGCGGAAACGCAACACTCCCATAAGAAGTTAACACTGTAAAAAAGTTAATTCTCCTATCTTACAACTAGGGTTACCTCCTTTATATTTAAACATTAAAGTAGGTTAGTTTATGTTAAGAAGTTGAATTAAATGGCGGTTTGTGAGGGATATAATATTTATGAGTATGTAAAATCTTTACAAACTGTCACCGAGTGGTTGTTAAAAGGTACTCGTTTATATATATACATATAGAATATATAATAAATACTACTTGTAAAGTAAGTTCAAGCAACATATAAAGTGGTTCTAGTAAAATATTATAATAAAATCAAATAAAAATAAATAAATCAGCTTCACGCTGTATCCCGCACACAGCAGGCAGAGGGAACCTAGTGTTAAGACACTCCGTTCCCCACTTTCTGCCGAATTCTGGAGGCTCTGCGTGTTGAGTGGCAGAACTCAACGCCGCGCTTTGCCTTGACACCAGAGCGAAGAAATGGAAATATAAATTTAAGTAAATATTTCATCTCCTCGAGTGGGAATCGAACCCACAACCAGTCGGTTTTACAGTCACACTCTGTGCCCCTGCGCCACGACTGGCCTCGAAATATTATAATTGAAAAGAGATGTTTTTCAGCGTCCAATTTACTGTTCTTTGCGAAGACCTTTGTGCCTGAGCAAAATTTATCTACGTATATTCTCGACAACATCAAAATTACTTACAAAATTATTAAACCTTGACATAAAACAAAGGATCTCTTAAGATTAAAGACCACTTTTATGAGCCAAGTTATAAAATCAACGTTAGAACCTTCAAAATTTGTTTTGGTTGATATTTTAAATATAATTAATGTTAAAAATACGACCAAATTCTAATTATTAACGAATAATAATCACATTTAATCCAAATCTAAATTTATTACAATCCATTGTTATAACGTTAAGCATAATTAATTAAACCAATGTATGGTCAAGGCACATGCTTTTCCCCGGGGTCTGATGAATGGCTTGCAATCTAATTGAATTATGTCACCTGGACACTGAAGACCTTCTCAGTAACGTATCTAACACGACGTATAGGCCGGCCACGTAATTTGCCTTACGTCTTGACCTACTAAATAAACTTGGGTTAATAATGTAGTAAAGTACAAATGTTTTACCTGAGATCAGTTGTTAATATCATTAATAAGTAAAATAATATCATCAAGATGAGGCCAGTCGTAGCGCAGGGGCACAAAGTGTGCCTGTAAATCGACTGATTGTGGGTTCGATCCCCACTCGAGGAGATGAAATATTTATTTATATTTATATTTTCATTTCTTCGCTCTGGTGTCGAGGGGAAAGCCCGGCGTTGAGTTCCGCCACTCAACACTCAATGCCTCCAGAAATTGGCGGAAAGTGGGGAACGGAGTGTCTTAGCACTAGGTTCCCTCTGCCTACCCTGCTGTGCGCGGGATACAGCGTGAAACTGAAAAAAAAAAAGAAAAATAAAATGTTTATAGAATACAAATATTTGGATATTGTAATGCTATCCTAGCACAGGTCGTGAATTGTCTAATGCTTCGATGGTAGTTAGTATTATCTTTCACAGGCTATAGAAAAAATATTTCACAAGTTAATTTTTTGTACCCTCTATTTTAAAAACTACTAATACATAAAAACAACAATTATTAAAAGTTTAATTTGGACTTAAGCTCATAAACTGGAGCTCGTATTTATCAATTTTCTTCAAGAATCTAATTTTTTGTACTGAGGTCCCCTACTCGATGGCTGATCCGTCGATCGCGTTACACCTGTATATTAACTTTAGGGTTACCATCAGCATTGCCAGATTTTACCGCGGAAGAAAAGCGAGATTTTTTATTGTTTCAATTAAAAAAGCGGAACTCTTTAGCAAAAAGTGGGACATAGAAAAAATAGAAATGACAATCGTTTTTATTACTAGTCGATATCGCACATATATTTAGAAATATATGAATAGATACCTACACGACTTGATTCCCTCCTACGCTCTAAAATTGTCCCAACTTTTTTAAAAACTGTTTGTGTTTTTTCCCACACAGCACATATGACATTTTAAGCGTATAGTTTTCGTTTAGTATAAATAACGATCAATTGCAGAAGTAATTAGAAAGTAAGATTGATTCAAATACTGTAATGCTAAAACTAGTATTATTTATTGCTGTCGTGGTGCAGTGGCTTAAACGTGTGACTGTAAACGGGACGGTTGTGAGTTCGATTCCCACTCAGGGGAATAAATTATTATTTACTAACATTATCATTTCTTCGCTCTGCTAACAAGGCAAACGTGGGGTACGCAATGTCTAAACACTAGTTTTCCTCTGTCTACTACTGCTGATATAGTAGAGTAGTAGGCAGAGGAAACCTGACAAAAAGAATATTTTATAATATTCATACAATTTTGCTTACAATTTTTAAAATTTGAATTACAACATATATCTTTACTATATATTTTTAAAAGATAAATTTATAAATAAATGTTATCCTCGCGGAGATCCTATAGATATATCATGTAGCTATCATTATTAATGGATGTAGATAATTAATGCTTAATTATCTTATTATGAATATTCAGTGATGTCGCATAAATTTGAAATCTGCCAATGTAGATTTTCACTGCTTTTTAATTATAATTTAAGGTTGCTAAAATTTACATAGTCTATTTATTGATTTGCAAAATGGGTAGGAAATTATTAAACATACTACAACTCCACTATTTTTAAGATTCCGTACCTTTTAAGGAAAAAAGGAACCCGTATAAGATGACTTACCCGTTAAAGAACTGAATTGAAAAGCCTGTGACTTATATATTTTCTTATTAACAACTACTTTTTACTATATATTTACGATACCTAGTAATTACTGAGACTAAAAAACTAATAACACATTTTGGTCAACCAATAAAAAAAACCTATTTATTTATTTTTTTCAGAGGGATTCCGTAACACAAAAGCAATTTGTTTAATCAGTAAAAAATATAAACTGCAAAATATTTGTTTAGTTATTATTTTTTTAAGTGAAAAAAAATATCATAATTTAAGATAGTAAGCATAACTATCTCTGATTGATATGTAGTATAAATTAAAACAAGCATAAAGTAAACATGTTTCATATATAATTAAGACATCCCACTTAAATATATTTGTCAAATTTGTCTAGTACATTAAACGGAGCGCGGCGGCGGAATAGCTGTGATGGTAATTGCATTAACTCCTAGCACGCATGTACACCTAAATATTGTAATGTTGGCAGTTCATTAGAACCATTGGCTACATGATTATAGCTGTGGGTTCGGATGGGGTGGAATGGCCTATCATATAATTTTGGTGTAGAGACTAAAAAATATGAGAAGGCCGTTCTAGGAGTTAGTATTTGGTTGGTTTTGTCTAATACAATATTATAGAGTATTAGCAGATTAAATTATGCAAAACTACGAAGGTGTCGTCTTAATTTTAATTTTACGTCACGCTGTATCCGGCACACATTAGGATAGGCAGAGGGAATCTAGTGTAAAGACATTCTGTGCTCCATTTTTCGCTAAATTCTGAAATACTTTACATTATTTTTTAAATAAAACGTACATAATGAAATCTATAGCTCAATAATATGTATAGGTATTTCTAAATATTCCTGTTTATGTCCTTTTATATGAACAATTGTGGCCAACTGGCAATAGTATCATAAAATCAAATCCATATTTACTATCTTCATTAAGAATTGGTTTCCACTATATTGCTTATATTTAGAATCTCGTCCAATCAAATATATAGATGAAACTATGAACACGTTTCCATCAGAACTATGTATATAAAAATTGTTTCCAACAATTTTTATTGTGAAATAAAAATTGTTGGAAAGTTATTATATAATGTAATGTATATTTCTACAAATATATATTTAAACTAGCGACTCGTTCTCGGCTTCGCCTGCTTGTACTACACAATTATTTATTTTGTCATCTGAATTACTTCAATCAATAATATAAAAATTTTAAAAACAGTATCCATACAGTGGTAGTTAAAGTTTCAGGCAATTCAATAAAATTGATCTAATACGCTGATAAAACCCTCATTTTGTAGAAATAATGTCGCATGCAATTCTTTACATTGACATAACTTTTTTAATTATGCGTGATTGAAATAAAATAAACACTAAATATTTAGCAAACCTTACTACAATATAACAGAGGAAATTGAATTTATATAGGTTTAGCCGTTTTTGAGATTAGCGTGCTCAAACAAACATACAAACTCACAGACAAACAATAAGTTTTAAAAATCGTTGTTAAATTATTATTAAATATTAATAAATGCTCGTATATTTACCATATACAGACCAGTTTTAATATAAGTATAAGTAGGGTGTATGTATTAGAATAGTCACGTATTTAAGTTTGACAAAAAGATGATAGATTTTCGACTTAATTAATCTTTTCATGTGCGTCATTGTTTTGAAATCGTCTCAAAGAAGCTACGAGTTTTAACGTCCATAGTAATGATAACGAAGATAAGTCAACTGCGATTTTGTCAAACATACGTTTATACGTACACGCAGCGTTTAATAATAATAATAGTTAATATTTATTAATAATAACAGCAAATGATTATATTATAATCTCTTTTTGTGTGTTGTTCATATTTTAATGAGATCTACAATGGATTAAATTTCGTACAGTTCCACATTGCCATTACCTAAAATGTGCTCACATCTAATAGAAAAAATATATATAAGCCATATTATCATTTTTTTTAGCAAATTGATTATCTTAAAATTTCCAAAACAATAAGATGACGCTGTTAAAATTTAAAAGTAATTGGTTAGTTTAGCACAATTTAGATTGAAGCTTCGTACTAAAATGAAATTATGTGCCTCACAGCTCTACATGGTTGGCATCGTATGGCTTATGTCGGTAATTACCTTGCAGATACGCTTTAGACCGTAAGTAACTTCCACTACAGAATATAAAATGGAAGGTGTTCTAAATATGTATGTACATATTAATTAAATTTATAACTGTAGGTCCACCGGGAATACCCTATAGGTTTTCAAAAATCAGCTTCACGCTGTATCCCGCACACAGCAGGGTAGGCAGAGGGAATCTAGTGTTAAGACACTCCGTTCCCCACGACACTCCGTCCCCCAAAACTCAACGCCGCGCAGAGCGAAGAAATGGAAATATAAATTTAAGTAAATATTTTAGCTCTTCGAGTGGGGATCGAACCCACAACCAGTCGGTTTTACAGTTACACTTTGTGCCGCTGCGCCACGACTGGCCTCAGGAGGTTTTGCAAGGAATAAAAATTACAAATGTAATATATAATGAGCCCATTTTGTATGAAATGAACTACCAAAAAAAGTTTGTAATATTTTTTAGGGTTCCGCACCTCGTAATAAAAAATATGAAGCCCTCATAGGATCACATCCATGTATCCGTCTGTCAAAACCATTTATCTCCAGATCACGTGGATCAAGCTGAAATTAATATCAAATAAGCAGGTCTACGATCCCTCATGAGAAAAATGAGAGTCGGACTCGCGCACAAATGGTTCCGTGCCATTATCTGTAAAAACAGCAAAGAAACTCATGTGTTGTATAGACGATAGAGACTCCTTAAATATTTATTTTTAATCGACTTCTGTAGGAAAAGGAGGTTATTAATTCGACTGTATTTTTTTATTATGTTTTATTTTTGTATTTTTTGACCCACACAGGTGTCAGATGGATGGAAAGCAAAATTTTAGTAAAAATCTGTTTTACTTTTTGGGTATGAAACCTTAAGAAATGATTTTTACAGACGAACGGTTTTTCTTTTAGTGTAACCCGGAATCTAAAAAAATTGCTAACTTGTAACTACCTACTTAAAGTTACATTTTCCTTTTACATATCACTTAACATTAAAATAGATCATTTAATAACTTAAGATTATCAAGATAATGGAAAATAAAGGAGCTTCAAAAAGTCTAAAAATATTTAAGTTTTGTTATTAGCTAACATACTTTAATGTAAATGTTCTTTACTGTTTATGTTCAAATAATATGTCACGCGCTATCAAAGGGCAGTAAAAACATGTGCAGTACTTTTCAAAATATACCAGGTTTAAGAAGAATGTCGGGCTACATTCCGAAAAAATGATTTATTAATTTGTTTTTTTTGTTTGGCCTCACACTGTACCCCCGTTCCCCACTCTGGACTCTGGACGCCCAAATCTGGAGGATATGCGGGTTGAATGGCAAAATTCAATACCGCGCTTTGTCTCGTTACCGTTAGAGCTAGAAAATGTAAATATCAAATATTTTAATACCTCGAATGGAAAACGAACCCACAATCTTTCACGCTTACACTCCACGACTGTAGAGACTGTAATATCGATAAGTTGATTTTTTTAAATATTCAACTGAATATTCTTATGGGAATAACCAAAATGCAACTAAAGTTTTAATAATTTTCACATTAGAAATCTTAACTGATTTGCAAACACCCATTATATATTACAACACGAACGTAATGAAGTGTATTAAGCTAATAATTAAGAGGTTTAAGCGGGCGAAGCCGCGAGCAGGTCGTTAGTTATTTTAGTGTTAAGACACTTCCACTTTCCGCCGAATTATTTATGCATTGTGTGTTGGGTGGCAGAAAGCGGAATGACTAGCGAACATATGAAAATATTGAATATTTATTTCCCTCAAAAGGGAATCGAACCCAAAACTTGTCGCGTTTACAGTCACACACTTCAAAATCTTCATTAACATAAAATATACACTTACAAGCAACCCTTAAAAATAAATAATGTAATAAACAAATTGCACTCGAAGAATATTAGACCTATAAAGTTTAGGTATGATTTGAGAATTTTGCAGGCCTTATTAACATAAGGAATTTTAATCATTTCATTACATGAACAATTACAAAACGGTTGGGTCATTCTGCGCTAACGACCAGCAAGTTTAACTTTTGCTTCTAAATGAAGTGTTCTATAGCATTATAGTTAATGTGAAGAGATGGAAATACTTCTGACACACTTTTAAACTTATATTTTCACAACCTATGGTCTTACTCGTAATATTACTACTGTAATGTAATATTTACACACAAAGCCCCTTAGGTTTTTTTCCCTACAATTTGGTAGTCTTCCTTTGATCCGACTCGCCTAAATAATGACTCCGTCATTTCAGAAATATATGGCACTATCACTTTGGTGTAACTTATGTTCTTTTATTTATTATGCCAGTAAATATATAACTTCAAAATAAATATTAGTCTAAAAAATATATATTGATAGTTAAATAACAAAATTTAACAGCGGCACGAGGTGTGACTGCAAAACCGACTGGTTGTGGGTTCGATCCCCACTCGAAGAGATGAAATATTTGCTTAAATTTATATTTCCATTTCTTCGCTCTGGTGTCGAGGTTAAGCGCGGCGTTGAGTTCTGCCACTCAACACGCAATGCCTCCAGAATTCGGCAGAAAGTGGGGAACGGAGTGTCTTAACACTAGGTTCCCTCTGCCTACCCTGGTGTGTGCGGGATATAGCGTAAAGCTAATAATAATAATAAAATAATAATAAATAACAAAATAATTAAAATATCTTTTCAGTCAGTAGTAGAGGGAGACCTCGGTTGACCTTCGAAAACACAGTATCAAAGATACTGGAGGAAGGTCACGTAAAAAGCACGAGGACCCCCCGAAGGGCATGTATGAAGAGGTTGATGATGACGTTTGGCGCTCCGTTCTCTCTGACTAACCCGCAAGGGATAAAGCGTGAAGCTAAGTTAAGTTAAGTTATCTTTTCAGTCAATGTTTTTTCAAAGAGATATTTGTATAGAGTGTATTTTGATCTTATAGTAACAATATAAATATCTCGGTACGTATTATAAAAAAGAGAGAGACTGTGGATTTGATTTCTATTTCCCAAGCTTAGTTCCGCTACAACACGCAATGTAGCGGATCGTAATACTAAATTCTTTCTTGGAACCTCACGTTCTTTTCATTATTTTCAATAATAAGAAATTTAAGGTGATGATTGAAAAGGTATAGATAGATATATGTACAAAATTGGAGTATTTGTTTTGAAGATGATACGGGTCAGTGATAGTATTGTAAACTAATACCAGTAGTCCTATTAGGATTGTAGGCATCAACCTATAAAGTGCTCCCCTCGCTCGGTTTAACCGATAAATTAATAAGGTATGTAATCCTATAATACTGTTATTATACCACTTCGTATATTTTCTTAACTGTTTATTTCTGCTGTATGAAATTATTTGATATGAGTATTTAGAAAAAAATCTTTTTATATTTTATTAAAATCAAAACTGAAAATTAGGGACTGATTGAATATTATAAAATATCATATATTATATAAATAAATTTATTTTGATCTATATTGTTTTTAGGGTTCCGTAACTTGCAAAAACAGAACTCTTATAGGATCACTTTATTGCCCGTTTCTCTCTCTCTTTCTGTCAATGAGCATATAAACCTAAAAATATAATTTTTAAAGTCAATACAATCAAAATATAAGACAACTTTATGCATTATTTTTGTATAAAATTGGCCGCTTAATCAAAACTTACAATTACGAAACTTGGCAAGAAATGAGACCTATTAGCAGAACTATTAAAGGAACTAATGCAAACAGAGATTTTTTTAAAATATTTAATAAAAAAAATCATTATGAAACTATAAATGTAATTCATTTATGCAAAATGAGTGCATATGTCCGCAAAATTTGACATTTTTTATATATTGTACTTCGCGTTGACAAACAATCCTGATATAGGTACGGAATAGAATCAGAATGCGAGTCTTACTAAGTTTTACTTTCATAGCTTACAATATAGAATGTTTTTCAATATCTTGGTGAAATATCAATTTTATACTGAGAAAATATGACAGTAATAGGAACTAAACAAAAATGAAAACAAATAAGATGAAATCTTGAAAATACATAAATATATTCTGTAATGGCATTCTTTATGAAAACAACGGGTTAAATAAATAAATATCATATATTATAAATAATAATAAATACTAAGCAAATATCGTAAGACGGTGCTGGCACAAAGAATACTATGCCATATATTTTTATTTCTAAAGTAGGGTAACATTATATTGTTTAGTATTTCGTTCGCTAATAAAAACTTTTTTATAGGTCCGCAAGATGTTATTACACAAAAGCATAAGTTGAGGAGTAATATATACTGATGGAAGCGGAGACAAAACTTCAATAACATATCATATAAAAGAATTATCATAATTTCGAAATTTAACTGCAAGACATCAATCATAATATTAATATAACACTAAAACAAAAACTAAAAACAATTACATTAAAGAAAAAGATAGCGGCACGAGCGTATCATTCCTCTAGAGTAAGCCTTTGAAAAACGTTCCGGAGCACACAGAAACTATTTATCGTCTTTAACTGCTATAAAAATGTGGGAAATACACATTAGTATGATTGAAATGAAGCGCGCGAGGGGCATCCGAAAATGTACAGAATATCACGATTCGTGAGGCACGTAACAATATTTTGATGCGTGTAACAATTTAACGGTAATGACGATTTTAAACTAAACTTTTTTTCAGCTTCACGCTGTAACCCGCATGTAGCAGGGTAGACAGGGGAAGCCTGGTGTTAAGACACTCCGCTCCTCATTTTCCGTCGTATTCTGGAGGCATTGCGTGTTGATTTGTGAAGCTCAACGCCGCGCTTTTCGGCACTAGAGCGAAGAAATAAAAATATTAATAAGTTCTTTGATTTTCACGATTATTACACATTTTAAATGAAACTATTTTAACCGGATTAATCGCGTATATTTTGTATTTTTATACATTTTTGGAAACCCGACGTTTCGAACACTTTGCAGTAGTCCGTGGTCACGGGTAGACTGAGGTGGCATTCGTCTGTCAGTTGACATAATTATTATATCAAACTACCGCCAACGATTTCTTAATTGCCTCGCGTACTGCCCTGGATTCCTGCAGAATGAGCTGATAGTATCTTGCCCTCTGGTATGGTGGGTTTAAGACTTCAATGATTTTATGAGTGGGTCCCAGGTGGTAGAAAGCTTCCAGCTATCCTCTCTATTGAAATTAGAATGTTTTTGTATTTCAATAGCCTCGCGGATCATTCTAGGAACGTAATAATGTCTGTTGAAATAGTTTCATTTAAAATAAAAATATTTCATTTCTTCGAGTGGGAATTGAAGCAAGCACACGACCAGTCACGTTTACAGTCACACACTTATGGTCTCCGCCACGAATGGTCTCAAAGTGACCTTTGACACATTATATTGGCATAGTTTATTCGTAAAAATCGACTTCAAAAAACTTAGTTCATTGTTTGAAGTCGGTTTTTTTTTTGTTGAAAATTAATACATTTTGTTAAATATTAAAACTTTGGTTGTCTTATGTAAAACTTCAAACTTAATTAGGTATTATTGTGCATACTAACATTTTGAAATATTGACAAGAACATACATAAAAAATATTCGGGACAATTGGGAGCCTCTCCCTTTTTTAAAGTCGGTTAAAAATAAGAACATCCTTTATTTTTTAAGTTGCTTGAAAAGAAATGCATTAATGAAGGATCTCACTTCTGACATCCATTTTAATAATATTTTTCCTTGTAATTATTATTTTGTAAAAAAACAACTTGTTGAATTTCAACCGGATCCAATAATCAGAACCTCACCAAACTATCCTTGAAGTGTATCCTTTCAAATAAAAAAGAATCATCGGAATCGATTGGTGTGATATTGAATAATTCGTCCATTTGTCGCACACATACCTAATGTAAATTTAAGATTTATTTGATTTTCTCACAGATATTATATATTGTCAGAAATGGACCAAAAACTGGGACCACACGGGAAGCGCTTTCAAATAAAAAAGATCATTAAAATACGATTCACCCAGTCAAAAGTTCTGAGGTAACAAAAATAAAAAGAATACCTCCTTTTCTTACAGAAGTCGGTTAAAAAATTGAGGCTGGCCTAGCAGCACAGCTTGTGATTGTAAAAGGGACGGATGTGGGTTCCATCCCCATCTAAAATAATTGGATGGATTATTTTCACTTCCTCGCTTCTAGTAAGAACACGCAATGTCTTAAAAATTGCGCGAAAAGTGAAGAACGGAGAATCTTAACGTAATGTTCCTACCACCTCTATGATCTAAAAACAGAAAAAAATTAACATTAAACTATAGTAATAGATAGTGCTAAATAGTGCTAAATAAATTCTCGTGATTCATTCACATGTTTATTTAAAATACCCATACAATTTTATTTATGTTAGACTAATAGAATAACTGAATATTTAACATATGCACACAAAACGTCAGCCGTCCGTCACATTTTTAGCAGCTGTTTCCTTTGTAACAGTGACGGTTATTGATTTGTGACAATTCCAGACTGACCAGAGTGACTACGTATTAGTTTTTATCAAATGTTAGGTGTTTTCTTATAGAAATTACATTGGTCGCTTTTGTAGTTAATAATGAAAAAAAATTGACAAAATAAAGAAAACTTAAAATATGCTAAGATAATAAAAATAACGTTATAATGGTCGTCTATAATTATTAATCTAGATATAACCAATATTTTAATTATAGCTGAAGCACAACAAAAGGTAACCTCAATATATTCTATTCCAGATACTTTATATTAAATTTCACATCACTACCAACAAAACAATTTTTTGTTTCGATTTCCCAATTTAGATAAAGCTATTATAACATCAAGTTGGTCAATTTAAGAGATTTACTCGCCTTCGTTTAACAGATCATCCGAGCGTGTTTAGGAGTTTTGCAGGATGCTGCCTATCCTAATGTTTGTGATAGGATTCAGGAAATTCATATTTTTATATTAAAAGAATTTTGTACTTGAATAACAAAATACTGCTAGACTAAAATAACTTTGATGAAAAAGAGGAAATTTCACTTATTAAAATATGGAAGTTTTATTTAACCTCCTTGAAAAAAATTATGACTTATGAGTTCATAGGATTTTTTTAGCTTCGAGCTGCACCTCCTACATAGCAGATTAGATTATAATAAAATATACAATAGCTAGATAGTGCAACTTAAAGCCACAGATTGTCTAACTAAGCTAAGGGAATACTAGCAGGTTAATTATTGTATTATTGAAAATGTAAATATTTAATTTTAAAATGAATGGAATTTCAATTTTAAACTTGCAAAACATATAAATAAGTTAAACAAGAAATTTAAAGGCGAAATGCTAGATATAAAATTGGAGATTTTATTTTAAAGTTAGTAGTGAAGTGTATAATTTGCGAAGTTTGGCAATACTCGCGGCAGAAACATCTAGGCGTTATTTGTGAAAGTAAAAAGAAAACACTTGGGGGTTGCAAGTTTGTGCCTGTAAGCCATTTATGGATGTTATATTAAGAGTTTTTTTTATTTACTTTACGAATTTTGGGGGAAAGTTTTTTACTATCTTGTAGCAATTATTCAATTCTCCATTGTATGTTGGATTTATACCGAATGCATCTAAATCAGCTTCACGCTGTATTCCGCACACAGCATGGTAGGCAGAGGGAACCTTATGTTAAGACACTCCGTTCCCCACTTTCTGCCGAATTCTGGAGGCATGGCGTGTTGAGTGGCAGAACTCAACGCCGCGCTTACCCTCGACACCAGAGCGAAGAAATGGAAATATAAATTTAAGTAAATACTTCATCTCCTCGAATGGGGATCTCCTCCACAACCAGTCGGTTTTACAGTCACACCTCGTGCCGCTGCGCCACGACTGGCCTCAGCCTCATCTATAATTATTATACCATATGTACAGACTTTTGATTTATTCGAATTTATAGATGTAAAAACAAAGAAAAAATTATAATTTACCAAAATAAAGCTTACAAATATCTACTGAAAAATAATATTTTGTTGAAATATGAAAAGACCTACGTCACGTGTACAGTTTCGTACCTAGAAACTAAGCAAATTCGAGCAAGCTTCAACGACCGTCGCCGTAATGAATGTGAAGTTCAGATAAATATACGTTCCCTCTACAATACATTGTGTCAGAGAATTAAAATGAAGAGAATTTTATTGTAAGTCAAAACTTAACTTGAATAAATTATATGACAAAGATTATGTCGTGCTAAATCCATTTTTACTTTCTTGGTTTCATCTTTTTACTTTTATTTATTTCCTGTTCTAATAAACAGAACATTTTACTTGGTATATTTGTTCAGCTGAATCTTTTTAGTTTTAATCTGATTAAATAACATAAGAAGGAATTTCTTCTTTTTTGACTTCTTTTTAGTTTAATATAAATTGCAGACTAAACTTAAAATTATATACCTAATATCTTATTTAAACTATAATAGGCGTGGCGCAGGGGCACAAAATGTAACGGTAAACGTGACAGATTGTGGGTTCTACTCCCACTCGAGGAAATAAAATATTTAATATTCTCATTTTCTTTACTCTGGTGTGAAGGCAAAGCGCGGCGTTAACGTTTGCCACTCAACAAGTAATTCTTCCGAGATTCTGTGAAAAAACTGAATCTCTTAACACTAGGTTCCTTCTGCCTACCATGCTGTGTGTGGGACACACCGTGACGTGACGTTTTTCTGTTAACTTCCTAACATAACTAAGACATATATACATACATATACATCAACATTCACTTTTATAGAATATTTATCGCCTTTAAACGAATTCTGAAAGCATCGCATGCAGAGTGATGGAATTCAACGCCGCGCAACACAAGAGTGAAGATATAAAATATTAAAAACTTATTTTTTTCTTGTGGGAATCGAACCCACAACCTATCGCTTTTAGAGTCACACGCTTGTGCCCTTGCGCGACGTCTGGCCACATTAATATTAGTAAAATATAGAATTTATGCAACTATTTCAGGGATGAATTGTTTATGAAATTCAATTGTACCCTCACCAAATCTTACAAAGAGTGTTAAAAAGTTTACAAGGGACTTTTTTTACTGATATTTTGGCTCTGTTTGCAAATTACCTGACAATAGCCGATAATTTTACCTGCAGTAAAATTGTTATGGGAAGTTCACTTTTGGCCATCTATATTTTGGATATTACAGCAGTGATAGCAACTTCAATTCTTTAAGTGAATATGAGAATCTGAATTTAATTTTTATTTCATTCAAAAATATATGTTAATTTCATGTACAAAACGTACGCGTTAATATCCACGTGAATTTCTGATTAAATATTAGTTATGCTATCATCAAGAAGTACTAACTAAAGCATGTCTTAGAAGCTCTTCCATGTTACCTAGTTTTGTTTTACCAAGTTAATAGAAATGTACTATTATTTTACTAACAAAATACACAAAACTATTACTAAGTATGAACACAAAAATAATATATGTATGTAAGTTGTTAAATAACATATATAAACAAACAGTAATCCGATTTTTCTTAGTTTTCATTCTGTTTTCTGTGGTTACTTTCATTTAAATGTATTTCGGTGAGCGAGAGACAGAGCTTAACGCTGCATTTTGACTTACCAATGAATTGAAAATATTTTAAATTTAATCATTCATTGATATTCGTATTAACTTGCAGAACTTAACGACGCGTTGGTTTTTCCAATGAATTTAAAATAATTTAAATATAAGCATATCCCCGAGTAATATCGATTCCAACTATCGTACTACAGTAGGGTAGTGTCTAAATGTAAAAGTGACACTGGGTCCATCTCAGTTTTATATTTTTGCTATTTGTGGCACAAATAAAGCTGTTTACAGAAGCAGTATGCATTTTCGTTTCGGTGTGATCCCTTAAAGAAATCGGCAGAACGAGTTTCCCATAATCCGATTAAACTGTATTCTGGGTTGAAAATTTGTTAGCACATTCGCAGAAAGAAATATTTTATGCAGATGCAGATTTACTACTAAATACATTATAAATATATAATAACTATTTTTTACTTTCTCATAGATACCATTGTCAAAAATGGATCACATTAAAACGGGACCAGGATACGGAAAGTACTTAGTAGCTTTTAAATAAAAATAGAATCATTAAAATCAGTCCACCCATGTTTTACCAGGTTCCATTCGGGTGGGAAAATAAATGTTTTTGTAATACAAGCGGGAGAAGCCGCGAGCGGGTCCCTTGTAATATAATATAAATATTTCTCTAAGAGAAGTTTAGTAAACAAGTTACCATTTGTATTAAAATAGTTTCACTAGTATTCCATTAACTTCGGAGAACAGATGATTTAGCTAAAACTTACTTTTAATGAAGTTCCTAATCCTGCGTACTAAGTATGTATAATATAAAAACAGTGTAGAATTCATTCTTGTTCAATTATAAATATAAGAATAGTATGGTGTTTATCCCAAAATTTTTACTTTTAAAAATAATAATGACAATTTTTTTACCTAAAATAGAGAAAATTTGGCAATGAATTACTAAATTTATTTGTATTCTTTTAAAAATTGTTTTTTTAATAGTCTTTTGTACAAGTCCGCGAACTGAAATACATGTAAGCTTACCATGATATTCAACATCATCATCATCATACAGACAGCGGCAATTCCAATGGTCTTTTGGTCTCAATGTCAAAATCAACTCTAAATACGTCCTTTAGGTCAACTTGAAAATAGGCACGTTTAAAATCTTAATTCAATTAAGTTTAATCGACACTGGACCACGCCAACCTAAAATTAAACTTCCTTGTATAATATATTATATTTAAAAAAAAACTACGATCATTTAATGCACAATATAATGAGAAACATTTTTCGTTAAAAAGGTATATGAAAAAGATAAAATGAACAAAATGAAAAAAAAATATCATCACTGCTTATCTTCTTTCAGCCAGTATCAGTCTTCTGTACACTGTAAAAGTAAAGACATGCATTACATTTATTTACATCTAACTAATGTCCGCGAAATAAATATCAGTCAGGATGATAAAGAAAATTTATTAAAATTTATAGACTCTTTAATAATGAGTCGTGGCGCAGCGGCACGAAATGTGACGGAAAACCGACTAGTTGTGGGATGCCTCCAGAATTCGGCAGAAAGTGGGGAACGGAGTGTCTTAACACCAGGTTCCCTCTGCCTACCTACTTTAATACAGCTGATTCCTCGAGGATTGCATTTGAGAGATCATTATAAAAATTCACAATAAAAAAATACAGATAGTTTTTTAAAAATGGTTTATCTATTTACTTAATACGACGAAAATCTAGCTAAGCATCTAAACAATTATAATGCTGCCAATTTGCGGTCTAGAATAACAAAATCAACACTAAAAATCAAATAATATGAAATATTATAATATGGTTTTTTCTATAATAGTTGACGAAGCAAGACTTTGATAAAGTATGTAATTTTTTGATAATATAGATGCTAAACATAACAACATCCTTATGAAGATGCGATTGTAATGGAAAAATATCCTCATGTTATTTTACGTACATCGTCTTTGACATATACTTAATCTCTGAGTATTAATGTGTAAAAACCTGAATGTACTTTTGTAACGCCGTGGAAGCATCTCATATCAAAAAATGGCAACATTATCTCGAAATAAATAGTGGAAGAAAAAAAGAGTTCATACGTTCTAAATATCTAAACTGCACATAATGTCGAGTTGTGCGCCTTGTCAAATGTTTGCTCCAAACTGGCATTTATGATTATTGCATTTAGCTTCTAATCTTTTAGAGAATAGAACAGAAACAAGCACACATACAAACCCAAACACCTAAGGTATATATCCTTCCTGTGTCCCCATCGGCGGAGATGAGGTCTCATCATATCAGCCCAAAAAAAGGGAAAAAATCTAATTCCCGACAGGGTGTCCACAGCCCTGCCCAGTAGGCTGAGCTCGACCCGATCTAAGCTAAGCGCTCAACAACGAATAAAGTACGCAAACCCGCGCCGTTGCGACTTTGTAGAATCTCTTTTTTTGTCGCCAAAGATGTCCATCCGAGCCATAGTCAGAGCTCTTCTAGCTCGAACCAAGTGACGTTGTAAAGGCCTCTATGACCAACAGCATACTACTAATACTACACATTTGAAAAAAAAAATCTTTTGAGATTTTCCACATGATATTTTCTGATCCTTAAACTTTTACAAATATATGTCATTAGAAAGATCTCATCATGCCGAACCCCACATTTTTTGTCAGTATTTACTGTCCACTGATACTTAGGATTATGTTTTTAGAAGACCAATACTTAGATATTATTGTTTATTTTTCGTTATTGTCAATATAATTTACTTTTATATATAACATGTTATGATTAATGTTTACTTTATTTCATGATTGATGTTTAATTTCTAAACTTTAGTACAAATATGTATATTGCATTAAAATAGGGATTATGAAAGAAACTATTGAATTGCAAAAGGATTATAAGCGCTTTGTTTGTTGGAAAATTTTATAGGATATCGATAGGTCGATTGGAGATTAATTAAGAGATAGCTACCAATTTGAATTAGTTTTTTGAAATTCAAAATATAATATTGCAACAATTCATGTAGAATAAAACAATTTTTCGATATGAATTGGTTATATTTGATAGTAAGCAAACCTGATTTAAATTAATAAATGGAACTATTGCCAACGACGTAGTAATGCGTATGCGTTTAATTTCTAATATTGCTTAATTGGAGGGGTTCAGCTTCCCGCTGTATCCCGCCCACTGTAGCACAGTAGGGTAGGCAGAGGGAACCTAGTGTTAAGACTCACCGTTCCCCACTTGCCACCGAGTTCTGGAGGGATAGCGTGTAGAGTGGCGGAACTGAACGCCGCACTTTGCCTCGACACCAGAGCGAAGAAATGAAAATATAAATGTAAGTAAATATTTTATCTCCTCGAGTGGTCACACTCTGTACCCCTGCGCCACGACTGGCCTCTTGGGACAAATTGGGTTCACTAGTAATTTAAGGACGCAAAAAAACTAAAATTCCTTTGAAATATGATCACCACTTAAATATAATATTTAATCAAACTTTAGTAGCTTTTATGTATTGAGTTTAAATGTACACACAAGTAGGTAAAAGAGAAAAAGTAAATTTGAACTGACAAACCATTATTTTTAAATATATTCAACGTACAGTAAAATGGCGGCCTCAACCACAAGCAGTTATATACATAGAAAACATATGTATATTACTGTTTGTAATGTAGTATACGTACTTTTTTATCTTTTGTAATTTGCGGTATACTTAACTGAGCTTCTTAAAAATATATCCATTATGGAGCTAGCGAGGAAGGAGAAATAAGATTGTTTCTCAACTTTTCACTTTACTATTTGACTTACATACAGTAAGCATCTTGAGATACTTACACTGGTACAAATGGATAAAATGTGTTCTTCATTGATAGTGCTAGTGCTAATTCTATTATTTTTACGTAAATGTAATTTAACATAAATGAAAGTTGTGTTATGAATAGGGTACTTTCGGTTGGCCTAGAATTATGAAATTTGGCAGCTAGCATTTATAGGTAGTACTTGTTCAGGTTCAGGTTTCAGTACCAATCAGAATACTACATATTTGCGGTTAAGCCCCAAAAAATAATAGTCTTAAAAAGAGGGCAAAATTTGGTATTAGAGCCGCTAGTGCAAGTGATGTATCAGGTGAAAGGGCTCTGGCTAAAATGGCTCTGGCAAAAGTTCAGAAAAAGCTCAAGATCTCCAATTTTTTATGGACCCCCCGGCGGTAGAGCCCGATTCGTGCTTGTCCGGATGTTTTTTTTTTCAAAACTATTGCATCTCCTTAATATAGAAAAATGCAACCCTAAGGTTTTAATAATTTTTACATTAGAAATCTAAAGTGCTTTGCAAATATACATTATTTATCAAAATTGGAATTTAATTCAGTGTATTAAGTAAATAATTCAGTAGTTTAAAAAGGCGAACCCGCGAGTGGGTCGCTAGTATAAAATAAAGCGCGGCGTTGAGTTCTGCCATCGTTGATATTTTACCGTTATTGGCACCTATACGTAATTGCTTTGAAAAAACAATCCATATCTTTTACTAGATCTAAGATACATAAAAATATAAAATGTAAAAGTGAAAGATTTTTTTTATATTACAATAACACACAAGAGTGTGACTGTGACGCGACGGTTGTAGGTTCGATCCATTGATGGAATTAATTATTATTTATTAATAGTTTCTATTCTTCGCTCTGGCCTCAATGTAAAAAGCTCGGCGTTGAATTCCACTAATCAACACGCAATGTCTTGATAAATTCGGCGGAAAGTAGGGAACCGAGTGTCCTAACACTAGGTTCCCTCTGCCTACCCTGCTGTGTGCGGGATACAGCGCGAAGCTGACTTTAAGTAAAATATAATAAATCTATAGAATATATATAAAACATAATAAACCTATAGAAGATTTTATCGGAACTGTGGCTATTCATAAGATTTCCAAGCTTGTGTACGCGTAATTAGTTTCACTGATGACAATTGTTCTAGGTTATAGGCGACGGTTGTCACATACATACTCATACAATCTATTGAGCACACACAATTGATATTATATGTATGTATATATAATGGTATTAAAATATATATGTATATATAATATTATTGAGGCCAGTCGTGGCGCAGCGGCACGAGGTGTGACTGTAAAACCGACTGGTTGTGGGTTTGATCCCCACTCGAGGAGATGAAATATTAACTTAAATTTATATTCCCATTTCTTCGCTCTGGTATCGAGGTTAAGCGCGGCGTTGAGTTCTGCCACTCAACTCGCAATACCTCCAGAATTTGGCAGGAAGTGAGGAACGGAGTGTTTTAACACTAGGTTCCCTCTGCCTGCCCTGCTGTGTTCGGGATACAGCGTGAAGCTAATTGATTTGATGATTGATTTAGATAATATTATTATTATTAAAAGCTTATTATATATTATGTTTATAATTCAATGTCATTTTGTTTTTGTTAATGCCTGATAATCGCTTATAGAAAGGTTAGGTACGTGTTGTCAAATTAAATATTATAAATAACATAATATTTAATTTCACAACATGGAGGCCAGTCGTGGCGCAGGGGCATGAGCGTGTGACTGTTAACTCGACTTTGTACCCCTGTGCCACTAGTAGCCTCAACAAGTAAGTACCAACATATTTTGCATATATGATTTAATCAACGTTCCCTTCATGCACAGAAAAATAGCGTTCTCGCTCTATTTGTTTCTAGTAACCTATCACAGAACTCTCGGTACGAACGAGCTAAACTCCTGAAAAGATTTGTATATTATAATTTCTTATAGATATATAACAGATATATACAATATAGAATTAGTCGTCTGATGGGTAAATGTTTATTTGCATATTTCTACATAAAGAGGATATTTATTTGAATTTGAATATAGTCACCAGAACTAAAGATATACCAAAGTTCATTTCAATCGGTCAACAGGAAGGAGGTAAAATTTCAATTACTAGATTTAACCCACTGAGAAAGTCAAGCTAAATAAAAGGTTGTAAAAAGGCAGTATTTTTCTTTTGAGAAAGTTTGCTATAATGGACTGGAGCAGTGAAAATCAATGTGACTGCATTAACATAAAGGAATGAATAATAAAGTGTATATCATCTTAAAATGCATACACCTCATAAAACATACAGAAGATAACTTTAACATGCATTCTCCTATTGAGTAATATTATCTCTTTTGTGTTCTTTGTGTGTTCTCCATTCAACGTGACACGGGCAAAGTGATTAGTGCTGAACTGGCACGCTCAGACCGCCATAGACAAAGAACAACAACAACAACACCTACAGAAGATAGCAGTATGTCAAATTATAATTAAACATATACGTACCTACCTATGTTGCATTGTATAATAGAAAATCTTAACAAATTATATAACTGACAGAACAATTAAAAATATCTACTTACGAGTACGTAACACAGGAACGTTCGAACGTTCGCATTTAACGATATATTATGTTAAGTACTTTAATAATTGAACAAATTATACATGTAAAATGGAAAATAATCAGCTTCACGCTGTATCCCGCACACAACTGGATAGGTAGAGGGAACCTAGTGTGTCTTAAGTTAACAGTGTCTTAACACTCAGTTCCCCACTTTCTGCCGAATTCTTGAGGCATTGGATTGGCAATGGAAAATATAATTATATATTTTTATTTTGACAGCTTATAACTGTTTACTTTAACCGTAAATTAATCTTACAAAAACATAATTGTTACTCCATTATATCGATAATCACCAAAAGAATTTTACTATAAATGACATTGACATTTAATTTCACAAAAAAAATTCATGTTACATAACTAATATTATCGTTGCTATTAGTAATAAAGAGCCAAATAGATCTATCTCCTTTTTTAACTTCACACTATATAACAGGATAGTATCTATCTTAATAATCAAGATATTTTTTCTAAATATGATACCACAAACAGATTACGTAAATAAAATACATAGTAACACTATACAAATATTAATATGAATGGCACATAAACATAAACGTTACGGAAATCGTTAACCCACGGCATTAAGCGTTAGCTAAGGAAAGTTAACTCATTTCCTTGGTCTCCTTTTGTTGCATCCTCTTTGCCGTCACGTCGTTGGTTTCCGTAGCAACATTTGGCCGTTCCTTTGCGCCTTAATTGCTTTTTTTATATATTTATAGCTACTTTGATTATTTTTGTGATAAATGATGATGTTGTTGTTAGTAATCATAACGTAAAATAATTAAATAATTACGTTATTCTAGTATATCTGTTATTTTTTGGTATTTATTCATAATATTACATAGAATCTTAGATAATTATTAATATTGTAGTAAAAAAAAATACCTATAGGAGCCCGTCGTAACGCAGGAGCTCAAGAGTATGGCTATAACGCGACGGTTGTGGGTTCGATCCGCATTTGAGGGAATTAATTATTATTTTCATTTCTTTGCTCTAGACGGAAGACAAAAACCTGGCATTGAATTTCGCCACTCAACACGCAATGCCTCGAAAAAATCAGTGGAAAGTGAGGAACGGAGTGTCTTAGCACTAAGTTTCCTCTGTCTACTCTGCTGTGCGCGGGATACAACGTGAAGCTAATTTATAATAACCTTTAGCCTTGCATTAGACACACTTTGAGTAGTACCTATTTAAGCTTAATTGAGCAATCAATTAAAATTTAATAGGTACTAAAATAACTTTAAACTTTGATTATTACAATCAGAATGGCAAAGCCAAAATATCTAATATATTCACTTCACATTCAGATCACTTTGTTGTCTATCCATCTGTCCGTATGTCTGTCTGTCAAGATCATTTATCTCAGGAACGCTTGGAGATATCGAGTTGAAATTCAAATAATATACTAAAATCTATGGTCCTTCATTTCCTAAAAAAATACGTATTTTTAGATTTGCTTAAAAAAAGATATAGCCGTTTATATCGCAAACGCATATTTCAGCACTATAACGGAAAATTAGAATTATTAGGGTGCTTCCGGGTGACCTATAATTATGAAATTTGGTAGCTAGCATCTACAGAGTTCAGGAAAAAATTTAAAACTATTCGTTTGTGGTTATATCTTAAAAAAATATATGCTTAAAGTTGATAGAAAAGCAGCTAGTTCAAGTGAGGTATTAGCTAAGAAAAGCTCAGAAAGAGCTCGAGATCTCCAATTTTTTTATGGAACCCTCGGTAGCAAACTCGATTGGCACTTGTCTGGTTTTTTAAAAATAGAAATTGGTTAAAAATTTCAAAATATATTATATAGGAGGACAGCAGTGCAAAGTGCAAGTCTGGCGCAAAGCAAAGCACTGCCGTACCTTCCTTTTCTGGAACTATTTTGGCATATTTTTGTGCCCCTGTTTAACAACCTCTGCATTTAGAGCTTTTAAATTATCGTCTTCTATATATCCAACTCATATATTCCCAAAGCTTTACTTTTTCGGCACTGATTCACTCACTCGCTCACTGATCTAAGCTGAAATGTGGTACCGGCGTACTGGTAGGGTTTAATGCCCACATAAAGAGAAAAATATCAAATGTAGAAATATCGAATTTCTGGAATACCTGGTAACTCTGATGAGAAATTGTAAGAGCCCAGCCATATAGCCAGCTATTATAAATATCAACATACTGTCGTTGCATAACTTAAAAGACGTGGTGGAACTCTTCTTTTGATATATTAAAATAGAAGGTCTGGAGTATCTGATGAAGAACCCTAAGAGCTCGGCTAAGCTATGGGAGAAATGATATTGTCGTCTTATAGATAAATTTTATGTGTCTTAGCTGTTGCCTTGTATATATGCGTAAAGAATGTTTAACGATCCATAAACAACAAACATACAGCTTCATCGAAACTTGGCTAATTGTATACAGGATTTGGGATTTTAAGATTATTGTAATGGTGATTGATAATAACATGGTATATTGAGACAGATATTGCACTTAGTCTTATATAGGAACTTTTAAATTTAATCTTAAATTACTCGATTATTTAATCGAGTCATTAATTTATTATTTAATCTTACAAAGGTTAGATATATACTTATTTAGAAAACGTATAAAAATTTGAACGCAGCGGGACTCGAACCCGCGCCTCCTGGAAACCGACCAGGCGCTCTGACCACTAAGCCATGCGTTCTCGCCAAGCT
>JAAIXJ010000713.1:165480-178406 GCA_013403705.1 Heliconius hermathena
TTCTCTCTTGCCAAACGATAATTCTTAGTAATTATCTTTGGGTAGCGGAAATTTGTAAAAATCTCCCTACAGAGATACTAACAACATAAATAAGTTGTAATAAGCGTATAAAAAATTTTGACGCAGCTTGGCGAGAACGCATGGCTTAGTGGTCAGAGCGCCTGGTCGGTTTGCAGGAGGCGCGGGTTCGAGTCCCACTGCGTTCAAATTTTTATACGTTTTCTAAATAAGTATTTTTCTTTCCTAAGTGTGGAATAACACTTTAAAAATGTTTATAAAAAGGTTAGATATGTATTATTATTGCTATAGTGTTACAACCAAGAAAACATTAGGAACAGACCTTCGGAGCTGTTACCTAATTCAAATGTTGAACGTATTATTTACAATAAGCTACAACTCCATCGCGCACAATAAATCATTTCAATCATCTCGACTACCTACGTAAATAAGGATTCTGCACTTCGATTTACATCGTCTACAATTCATATTTCGCAAGATTCTTTTATAATGCTGATGTTTCCTTCATAAAATATAAAATTTAATTTCTTGTTAAATGATTAAACATCTCATTTTATAATAACAACAATATATCACTAGAGATTTTGGGCTCACACCTTTATAGAAGAAAAAAGTAATAAGATTTTACTATTGCAAACAAAACAGCGCCCATAGTATTCTTTTTTACAATTCTTAATTTAACTTGTAGAGAATCGTACATAAAAGATATATAAGAAAAAAATATATTGGTGGCATTTAATAATGTAATAGACCAAATCAATGATTTTTTAAATTTTTTGCCCGTTTGTCCATTTGCCCCTTTTGTCTCTTTAACTGTGAGTTTGCTCACGCTAATTTTAGAAACGACTTAACCGATTTAATTGTAATTTTCACTATTATATTTTGGCAACCTTCCGTTAAGATTTAGCGATTATTTTATTGCAATCGATTTTTAAATACAAACGTTATAAAGTTTTAAAGTACGTTCGACAAAATTCTTTTAATTAACTATTTTATTGAATTAGCTTCGCTTTACTTTCAATAAAGGTATAGATACAATGCTTTTTAAAATGTATTAGTTATTATAAAACAAAAGTAATGCAAATTAACGCATTAATAATTATGTATTTCAAGCGGGCGAAGCCGCGTCCGGGTCGCTACTGATCAATATTCTTGTTAATGGCCGCTTCGTCAAAATTACAGATTATATTATTTGCACAACCTACTTATTATGTGTATCGAATGAAGGAGGTTGATTTATAAAATAGAATACACCAATAAAAAAATAGAAACCTTATTTTTTTTAAATTTACATTTCATGTTTATTTTCAAGTATGTATTAAGATAATATGGTAAGAGCATTTATCAAATCACATAATAAAATAAAAAAACTAGTACACACATAGAGACGTACGCAAGTAACTTCATTTAGGGAACGATCCCGAATGGTTCGCAATCAGCTTGGTAAACAAAATTGATTACACGAAAGGAAAGCGAAAATGTTTCGTGGAAGCGATCCAACTGTTTCAGTGTATTTGACAATTCAGTTAAATAAATTTTGGTTGTAATTATTATTTTTTTTTTGTTTTAATTAAACGACAACAAAGCTAGTCTATATTTATATTTAGAACGGGTCGTTTACAGAAAGGTTTTAATAGAAACAATAACTTTTATTCGTTAGTACAAAGATTTCTTAGTTCTTACCACTTATTCGATGGTAACCCATATAGGTATAATTTAAATTCTATAGGAAACAGTTATCGATTTTCCACAAAAAACAAAATACTATATATAAACCATGCACATTTAAGACATAATTTTCTTCGGAATTAGACTATATCAAAATGGGAATACAACGACGTACCAGCTTTCAAATAACAAAAAAAACATCAAAATATTTTTAATTTTCTTACGTATTATAAGTCTCGTGTTGAATATAAAAGGAAATTACTATTTCATTTTTTTTTTTCAAATAAGACAGAATCAAACTGAAGCAATCGACAAGCCTTAATGAAAGGCGATTATTCTCGATCCGATTGCTACAGATCTCTCAGAAATAGTCAAGAGCAAAAAATCTTAGGATATAAATTTAGTCCGCTGAAAAGGAATGGTTCGTTTCTTTTTTTTTATTATTGTCCTTGAGAATTTTATTCTATACAATTTTTTACAATTGTGACGAATATCATAGATTTCCTTTAATAATATGTAATAATTGCTACATTATTTAAGGTTTTTTTTAGCTTTATGCTGTATCCAACATATAGCAGAATAGGCAAAGAGAACATAGGAATCTAGTTTTAAGACACTTCGTTTCCATTAAGACATTACCGTTTCGCACGTTTCTAGGAATTATCGAGGCATTGTGTGTGAGTTGTGGAACTCAACGTCGCACTTTACGTTACCAGAGCGAGGAAATGAAAATATATAAGAAATTAAATCAAATCAGCTTCACGCTGTATACCGCATACAGCAGGGTAGGCAGAGGGAACCTAGTGTTAACTTGTGTTAGCACTCCATTCCCCACTTTCCGCCAAGTTCCGGAGGCATTGCGTATTGAGTGGAGGAATTCAATTCGGCAGAAGAAAATAATAAAACAACGAAGATTTTTTTTTCCATTGATCTTTTAATTAATTAACGTCGTAAAATGTGGTATAAATAATATCCATGCTCCCATAAAGGTCGGCTGTAGGAGTAGTAAATAAATTTAGAAACATGGAGAAGTGAAAACTGCAAAAATGCTTTAAAAATTCTCACAGTTCAAGGAAAAGAGTATAAGAAAGTATAGTGGGCGATCTGGGTGACTTTAATATCAAATTTTGGCACTTTTAAGACCCCGATCTTTTAGGATTTAACCACAAATTTATAGTTTTCAGATTTTTCCTCAACTAGTAAGTAATACTTGTAGATGCTAGCTGCCATATTTTATCATTCCCTGAACAGTGTTGAAATACACGTTTTTGCGATATAAACGATCATATCTTTTTTTTAAATAAATGTAGGAATTATGTTTTTTTTTCATGAGGCCGTAGATATAAGTATATAGTTTGAATTTCAACTCGATATCTCCAAGCGTTCCTGAGATAAAGGCTCTTGACAGACAGACGGACAACAAAATAATAATAATAATAATAGTTTATTAAGCAAGTTTCTTACAAAATCCACTCGTGATTGGAACCTCCTTTTAAGCATGTTATTGCCTGTACCAGGAGACTCCGCTCTTCCATTAGCATTAAAAAATCATAACAATGATAGAAACCTGAAGTTAAAGTATATTATTAAACTATATATATTTCCTTATTATATTGTTTTGTAGTTATTATTTTATTTATCAACAAATGACATTATAAGGGTTCCTTTTTCCTTAAAAGGTACGTAACCTTAAAAAATAACTAACCAGAATAAATGTTTTTGTGTAATCAAAATAAAATTTCACCTTAAATATTCAATCAAGAGACAAACTGCTTTTTCATTCTCAGTACATTAGATAATGTACGCGTACAACATTTGAATAATTTTATTCAAACATTAAATAAATTCAATCAATACTATTTTCACCAAATCATGCTATATTGTTTTATATCCCTAGAATCGATAACTTATCCATTTATTTATTTTTTTTTAATTTATACCCATATGAATGTATATTGTATGTACACCACCCAGGTACATATATTTGAATAGTGTTTTTTAGTTATAAAATTACTGATTTTTTTAATTATTCGTTCATAACATGAAATCTATACTACTGAATGATTATTGTTTAAAAAAATAACCTGTGGAAGAAAAGGGCAAATGTCACAGATAATATAATACCTCTCATTATGCCACCCGCTATGTAATATAATTATATTCTGTCTTATACTTCAATATGATATGAGTTAATTAACAATAAAAATGTATGATGATAATTATAATATACATAATAATTATTTAATAAAATATTTTTAATAATAATTTTGTATCAGCATGTAAAGTATAGCACTTTTATTATAATATTTTTAAGTATAATTTAATTATTTGATATCGAGAAATGGAACGTGTTTAAATATAAATTGTAAAAGTGGGTAATTGTATTTTAAAAAGAGTATAAAATAGCATGTATCGATTGTACGAGTTACACAGTGGCGACTATGCCTCCGCTCACGAAACCCGACAACACGATAGCGGCCGACGACACTGAAAAGGCAGAAAATAGTTTTTATTATAAAAAAGGCTCCCAAACTTGACTAGCTCGAAAATCTGTTGTTTACTTATTCACGCCTACCCTCTTATGTGTGTGTGTACATTAATGTTGAAGTAAAAAATTGACCTTTAGTTAATAATTTAACAAAGAATTCTTATAAACCAGCTAAAGCTTAGGAAATAAGCAAATGACACTTTATCAAATATCAAAATTTAGTTTAAGTTTTTTTTATTCAGTTTTTAATAACAAATAAAAATTATTGAAAATTGAAATTATCGTAGAACGGTAAGACAAGTGGGGTGGGTAAGACGTGAGGGAGTCCCGAGAGGGCGCGTAATACATTGCTATGTTTTTTACTACGACTTCTGTAGCAATAACATTACTTATTGAAGTATTCGTTTAGACTCGATATTGTCGCGGATTTTCCTTTTGTATGTGAGTACGTTTGATGCTAAAATATATTTGGCAAAATGTATACAATATCACGGACAAACCCAAACATTTCTACTAATTAACTTGTAATTGTAATATATACTTTAGAAACAGAAATGATTTTTTTGCTTTAAAATATTCCATAGAGCAAAATTCTTATACTTTATTAACTTCTCAAGTAAAAGTATGAACAATGTGACGTTTAATTTTCAGACCGTATGAAGAACAGATGCGAAATGAAATATTCATCACTGGTACCGTAATGTTATTATTACTTGATATTGATCTCTTTTGATGGATGTTTCTTATGTTTGAATTAAGATTTGATGGAATTTTTCTTAAAACTATAAATATAATCCTAATATAAAACGCAGCGTTAAACTCCGCCATTGGGAGGATTAAGAATCGGTACAATAAAAGTTTTTCTATTTTGTTCGTTCATTAGATGGGGATTCTTGTAGATTTTTGATTACTTGCATATAGTAGTTATAATTTGAAGGTTAGATTTGAAAATATATTCTGTTTATTTGAGTGGTGGTCAGTGGCACAATGTCTGACCGTAAGCGCGATGGTTATGAGTTTGATTCCCTTTGATGTAGGTAGTGCAGGGGGAATGATTTTTTTTATTTCGTCCAGTAAATTAAACTATGTCATTCTGGAGGCATTGGGTGGAGTTGTAGAACTTAACCCCGCGCTTTGCCGTGACATCAGAGGGGAAAAAATAAAATTCGTGCTCCGAATGGAAATTGAACTTACAACTGTCGCGTCTTTAATGACACGCTTGTGCCACTGCGCCACGACGGCCTTGGGACAAAATGATTGATTGTTTATTTTTTTCCCCCATTCTAGTAGACAATATTTGGCTTTAAACTCCGCCACTTAATATACAATGTCTCAAAAATTTGGCGAAAAATGGCGGACGGAGTCCCTCCTATATATGGGAAAAAGCTTATTCCAAATCCTTTTCCATTTTTTTACTTTTTCACTATAAAAACCATTTAAATAATGCAAAAATTACAATATTACTTGTGATCATTTACCCCAAATGCACTTAGACAGAATAATGTTAGCAGTTATGCTGTTGATTTCATTAAAAGTTCACGCAGACAGGAAACTTGTTTGACGCTTAATCTCGTTGAATATTTCCGACTGAGCAATTAGTTTTAATTGTACTCTTTTTTTACAATTTTAAACTAGTTTTTAAGTATGTTTTTTAGGTACGAGTATATGAATAATAGATTAATTTTATGTATAATATTTTATAAATTCATCGTTATTTTCTGTTTATCCTAATGCGGATCGCACGTTGTAGAATATAAAAAAAGTTTAGTAACATGTCACTCCGTTTTATTCTCTTTGGCGGCGGTACAATTGCATAGTTATTTTATTTAACTTCACAAAACAAAACTTATTTTTTTATAACACAAACCATCTTTTTAATAAATTAAAAATCCTTTTTTCTCCAGTCGAATATTCTGTTAGCTACTGTGTTTAATAAATAAGTCATTAGTATAAATAATAACTAGTTGAATCAGGAAAATGATTATATTGTATATATATATATATATATATATATATATAATATATATAATAACACCGAGCCGATCACCCTCGGCTCCACCCCGCATGCTGGCCGAGCTATCTCCTCGGTCGGAACTGAACTCCGACATGCTTGTTGTGGCCGAACTTCACAAGCGTGGGGCTCTATCCCAGTCGCTGATGGAGCATATTGCGATGTTCCTTCGCGACAAGGGGTATGAGCTAGAGCGCGCATGCCACGCAGCGGACGCAGTCATGAAAGGTCAACCCCGACGGACACCGGCTAGAAGACCACGACCCTCGGACGGCACCTCTGCTGACGAAGAAACCCCCAAGAGGATCTGTGCGCCAACCCTCGCACCCCCCTGCAACCCCCGCGATCCGCGCCTACGGTCGGTCGCCCAATCACCGAAGCCTTTCATCTTCACTGCTGGTACCCAGGCCACCGTCACTGGCCCCATCAGGGTAACCACTGGGCCCACCAGCGGGCCCACTGGGGGTACCAGTAGAACCACTGAGAGCCTGGGAACCTTCGCCGATGCGCTCCGGACCTCCAGCTCGAGCCATCCCGCGCCTCCCGCCGCTCCCCCGGCCACCGCCGCCGCACCACCTGCCGCTTCGAAGCCAAGAATCCCTCCACTGATCGTGGAGGTTCTTCCTAACTGGGCGACGCACTTTAGAGCGCTCAGGGAAAGGATTGGCCATGCTCCCAACGCCCGACCTTACGGACGGGGCGTTAGATTCACCCCTTGCTCGGAGGAAGAGTACCGCATAATACAGCGGTACCTCTCCGAGCTTGAGAAAACCGAGGCCATTTCATGGTTCTCCTACGCCCTCCCGGCGGAAAAAATCAAGAAGGTGGCTATCAGGGGGCTGCCAGCTACAACCACCCCGGAGGAGATCACAGAAGCCCTGGCGGAACTCGGGTATACCGCCGAGTATGTCCGCCCTATTAAGGCAAGAAAGGGGAGACCGGGGTGCATATTTTTTGCCATCCTCGCCAACTCCGTGGATCTGATACCTGGCATCTACAATGTGACGGAGTTGATGTTTATGCCAGGTGTCAAAATAGAAGCCTGGAGGAGCCAGAAGGGCCCGGCGCAGTGCCACCGCTGCCAGGCATTCAGACACTCCAGCCAAGGATGCCATCGGCGGCAGGCCTGCGTGAGGTGTGGGGAGGAACACCTCGCACGCGACTGCCCGAGGCCCCTAGAAGTCGCTGCAACGGCGCTCATCCGGCCAACTACTCCGCTTGTCCGCAGTACAAGCGTGAGATCAAGAACAAGAGAGCCGGTACCATGGCCCTCACCCGAGAAGAATCCTCCCGCAAGACAAGGACCACAGCGCCTCGAGTCACCACCAACATGGTCGGAGCAGAGGGCGCAGCCACCAACCTTATGGCCCCCGCTAACCCTCCGACGGAAAGGGCTGGTAGGAGACAAAAGAAAAGGGGAGGGAAGAGGACAAGGAGATAGAAGGCCAACGAGCCCCTCCCCTCCGCCTCCACCTCAGCGGCCCCTGATGCCGCAAAATCGACTCTCCCGGCTATTACTCGCCAGCCGACGCACAATGCTATAGACAGGGCCATCGACACCCTCAAGGATGTTCTCATCGCCTTGAGGGAGGGTCGTGACCCTGTCCAGTGCGTTCTCAGCGGGATGACCAACCTGCTTCTCAATGTCTGAAGCCCTCCGTGTAATCTACTGGAACGCCGCAGGACTTCGCCGTCGTCTGCCCCTTCTTCGCCACCTGCTGCGCGACCATCGCGCCGACATTGCCTTGGTGAATGAGACTCACCTCCTCTCTTCGCATCCCACTCACCTGCCGGGATTTCATGTCCTGCGGCTTGACGCAACAGCCGAGAAGCCATGGCGTGGGCTCCTGGTCGCCGTACGCCGTAACATCGTGTTCCGCCAGCTGCCCGACCTCGACACCCAGTCGTTCCAGTCTCTGGGTGTCGAGGTTCAATTAGGTTCCAGTCCAGTCAACCTATACGCCATCTACAGACCAAGCTCCCTCACCCTGCGTATCAGCGAGGTGCACAAGCTGCTGGGCAGTTCCACCCCCACCCTCGCCGCTGGGGACTGGAACGCCAAACACCCGGCATGGCGATGCTCCAACACCTGCACTACTGGAAGACGCCTCTACTCGGACTCCGTGCGCAACAACTACGAGGTGATGGGTCCCGATGAGCCGACCCACTACTCCAACGTTGCTGCTCACCAGCCCTCTACCATTGATCTGGTGGTACACAGAGGGTTCGCCGCTATGGACCTGGAGACCCTTCAAGATGCCTTCGGTTCCGACCACCTGCCAGTCCTCGCGTCTCTCTCGGGGAGATTAATCCTGGCTGGGGCCCTTCCGCCCAGTCGACGGATCTCTTGGGATCGTTTTGAGGCCCTCCTCCACCAGAAGCCTCCGATCTCAGAGCCCTTGAACGACGCTGACAGCATTGAGCGACTAGAAGCCAACATCACGTCCTCAATCCAGGAGGCGATGCGCGACGCTTCGGTTCCCATCTCCTCTAGAGCGCAGCCACCAATCCCAAGGAGAATCCAGGCCCTAGTCGACCAAAAAAGGAAGACCCGCGCCGACTGGCAAGTTACCAGGGATCCTTGCCTCAAGAAGAAGCTCAACCATCTGATCGAGCAGATCAAAGCCGCCCTCGAGGACACGGCGGCGGAATCCTGGGACCGTCGCATCGCCGAGGCGAATGACGACCAATCTTGGCTCAATAAGCTGTGCCGCCAATTAACCAAAAAGAAGCCCCCAGTGCGACCGCTCTACCACCCGGATGGACACCTTAGCTACACTACCTGGCGACACAGTTTCAGCCAAATCCCAGCGAGCGCCCAGAATTCCACGCCGCCGTGGAAAAGGAGGTGGAGCACCTCTTGCTCCATCCTCCTCTGCCCATGCCACCGCCACCCTTCTTAACTCCAATGCAGGTCAAGAGGGAGATCAAAACTCTGAAGCCGAGGAAGGCCCCTGGTAGGGACGGGGTCACCAATGCAGCACTCCGCCATCTTCCGCCCAAATACATCGCCGGTCTCACCAGGCTTTTCAGTGCCATTCCACGCCTGGGCCACTTCCCTCAGGCTTGGAAGGAAGGCCTGGTGATTATGATCCCCAAGCCCGGGAAGAACCTGAGACGTCCGGAGGGCTACCGCCCCATCACCTTGCTGAGTTCTTCTGCCAAACTGTTCGAGAAGCTCACTCTCCCGCTTCTCACGGCGCACCTCCAACCGCGCCCCGAACAGTTTGGCTTTCGCAGCGGCCACTCAAAAACACTGCAGGTGGCTAGAATCATCCACTTCGCCGCCGCTGCTATCAACCGGAAGGAGAGTGCGGTGGCAGCCTTCTTGGACGTAGCCAGCGCGTTTGATCGCGTCTGGCACCCCGACCTACTCAGGAAGATCCTCCAAGCCGGCATGCCTCATCACCTTGCGGTCGTCCTGGCCGCCTTTCTGCAAGGCAGGACCTTCAGGGTGAAATTAGAAGACAGCATCTCCAGGAGTCACCCAGCCACTGCGGGTGTGCCGCAGGGCAGCACCTGGTCCCCAGCGCCCTACGCCTGCTACACGGGCGACGTTCCGGTCCAGCAGGACGTCACCTTGGCTTTATACGCCGATGATGTCGCCCTGGTCGCCAAGTCCCTCAACCCCAACCACGCTGCTGTGAAGCTAAATTAAATTTTGAAAAATGTAGGTAAAGTATAAACTAAATACATGTTAGGCGAACCAACAAATTCCCTCCTTTCAATTCATTCCCTCTTCCCTCGGACCGCCGAAAGGTGTTCACGTGTACTCAGTTCTGTTATTGTTTTGATTTTTAATAAAATTAAATAATTTGGCAATTTAAATCAGTAACAAATAATAGGAGTGCATAACTTCAAGAAAGTGTCTGCATAGCTGCAATACGAAGCTCTGCGGTCGATGTACGCCTGGTACTTTTGTTCATCGTAGCAGACTGTCGACTCCGCCCCTTCGACCTTGTACATCACCAGCCTTTCACTTCCGCAATAGCCACACTTCTAACTCCGTGTGAGCTTACGTCGTTGTAGGTTCGTACATATCCTTACGTTACTGATAGCCTAGTACAAATGGAACCGCAAATGAATAAATCTTTGTCGGACACGGACTTAGACAAGGTGGAGATGAATACCCCCCCTAGCTATGTATTCCAGCGGGTCAAAAGAAGCATTGATCAAGTTGATGAAACAATTGTTAAACAACTTGAAGAGTTCAAGGAGGAGATAAGGAGAATGTTTAGTCTCTTTTCTCTAAAACAAGAAAGAGATACAAAGCATGACTGCCACTTTAAAGGAAATTCAGCAATCTAATATTAATATAATAAACAACTTGAAGAGTTCAAGGAGGAGATAAGGAGAATATTTAGTCTCTTTTCTCTAAAACAAGAAAGAGAGATACAAAGTATGACTGCCACTTTAAAGGAAATTCAGCAATCTAATATTAATATAGAGAGTTCCATTGCCTTTCTCACTGCGCAAAACGATGACCTTAAAATAAAAGTAGGTCTTTTGGAAGACCAGGCCAAGCAGGATAGTAATTACATTAAATTACTTGAAGATAAAATCGAAACAATTCAAATCGGCACTCAGAAGCCCAATTTTGTTTTAAAAAATGTTCCTCGAAGAGTGAATGAGTCTAAAGAAGACCTGATAGATATGGTCTTATGTCTCTCTAAGGATATAGACTGCACGATCTCCAAGCATGACATAAAAGATATATATAGAGTTCGCGGGAAGCACAATGAAAAATTGAATACGCCAATAATAGTGGAAACTAGTTCGACGTTAATTAAGACCGATTTTCTGAAAATGGGTAAGACGTTTAATGCTAAACACAAAACTAAATTATGCTGTAAAAATCTCGGTTTTAAATCGCAGGAGAATACACCCATTTTCCTCTCGGAGCATTTAACCTCGAAGGGATCTCGACTTTTCTTTCTTGTTCGTGACTTAACCAAATCTGGGTGTTAAAATTCTGTTGGACAGCTTATGGTAGGGTTCTTGTTAAGAAGGATGAAAGTTCGCCGACAATAACAATAAGAAATGAACAGCAGATTCAACGACTGAAAATGAGTAAATGACTAGATTCAACGTGCATAATATATATGTATAAGTTTACTTGTACGGTAGAAATGTTATTGTTTTTCCTTGTCGAAATATCTTTACTTTTCTCTAGTTTTAATGATACTTTGCTGGTATTATTTTTTTATTGTATAATTTTAGTTATATCTAACCATAGTCTCTATGTTGCACTAAATTACTTCTTTGTGCATAACGCCGAAATTAAATATTTAAATTGTTATAGCTTAGGCATAAATAATTCCTTAGATTACTCCACATACAAAAATCATACTTATCACCTTTTTATATACACCCACTCCGTGCTTACCTGTTACCTCTACTTATATACTCATTATTTACATATTCGCTCAATAATACCCTACTGTCATGTAAAAAATCGAAATATCTCTTATATATATATAATAAACCACAATTTTTTTCGAGCTTCAAAATTCATGTCTAACATAACGAAGTATAATTTTAAAGCAGCATTATTAAGTAGTACGTCTTTTCCAATTAAACTTTCAAGTAATGGATGATTCATTACATACTCTTAAAGATATTGATAAAATTGAAATAGCGCAGGCAATAGAATGCAATTGTACGGAACTATCGAGACGTTTAAATATAAAAAAAGATGACTTTACTATTATTTCTCAAAATATTACGAGTATATTATGTAATTTTGATAATAAACGTTTGCTTAACCTCTCACTTAAGTGAAGTGAATTACTCTTTAAATGTAAGAAGACTTCTGTGAAAATAAAGTTAATACAGTTGTTACTTTACTAACTGTATATACAAAATAGTAGGAGTAGCATTTGAGGTCCTCTGACTATAAATGCGACTGTTGTGTGTTCAATTCCCACTTGGGGAATTGATATATTGAACATTTAAATTGTTTCTTCTTCTGTCTAACGAGGCCGGTCGTGGCGCAGCGGCACGAGGTGTGACTGCAAAATCGAGTGGTTGTGGGTTCGATCCNTGCGGGATACAGCGTGAAGCTAATTTAATTTAATTTTTTTTTAAATTGTCTCGTTTTTGTAGCAAGGCATAGCGCCTCTTTGAGTCATCCTCAACACGCAATGCCTTAATAGTTAATTCGAAGGAAATGGAGAACTGAGTGTTGAAATACGATATTTGTGGCTTAGCAGCAGAGTGTCTTACTGTAAATGCGATGATTTTGGGTTTGATTTTTTACGCCATGGAAAATAATTATTTCTTTTTCCTCGTTCCGGTAATAAGACAAATCGCGGCGTTGAGTTCGGATACTAAACACACAATGTACTATCTTACTGCCCTGTTATGTGTAAACATTGTGGGGTTATTTTTTTCAATAAAAACGCCAATATTTTTAAAGTGTTATTCCACAGAAAGAAAAATACTTATTAAGAAAATGTATAAAAAAATTAACTTAGCGGGATTTGAACCCACGGCTCTTTGGAAACCGTTCAAGTCGGACGTTGGACGGTTCAAATCCCGCTACGTTAAAATTTTTATACGTTTTCTTAATAAATGGAAAACCAATATTTTTTCTTGTAAAGTTATTGTACAAGTTATCCTTCGTTTTAAAGACTTGTTATATTGTCGACGGAGGACGTAAATAATAAACGAGTAGAACCTCGGCCATGTCCTGGCCTTTGATTCTACTCATATGTGGACACATGACACATGTACAAACAC
>JAAIXJ010000515.1:816-124145 GCA_013403705.1 Heliconius hermathena
GCGTTGAGTTCTGCCACTCAACACGCAATGCCTCCAGAATTCGGCAGAAAGTGGGGAACAGAGTGTCTTAACACTAGGTTCCCTCTGCCTAACCTGCTGTGTGCGGGATACAGCGTGAAGCTGATTAAAATAAAACTAATACTCAATATTTAAGGCCAGTTTGCCAAAATACAAACAAAAAAAGTATTTAAATCGGTTAAGCAGTTTCTGAGATGATCGTGAAGAAACGCACAGACAAACAGACCAACTGACCAAGTTTTGTTACATTGTTAATTGTAATATCTTCTATGTTATAATCATAAATCCTAACTCACCGGTGTCTGTACACCGCTGAGTTAGGATTTATGTTTTTATTTCAAACATTCAATTGAAGATTCAAGAGGGAGGGAGGTACAAAAATGCGACCTAAAGTTTTAATAACTTTCTTATAAAAAATCTTCATTGCGCTGCAAACATACATAATAGATATATCAAAACAGGAACATAATTCAGTGCGTTAAGTAAATAATTCTGTGGTATAAGCGGGCGAAGCCGCGAGCGAGTCGCTAGTTATATAATATAATTGTTAATGTAAGATTTTTCGTTTTTTAACAAACTTATTATACTAGTTCTGTTATGGGGTGGTAAATTATTATTTTTCTATTCTTCTCTATCTGCACGCTGTATTCCGCATGTAGCAGAATAGGCAGAGGGAACCTAGTGTTAAGACACTGCGCTCCCCAGTTTCCGCCGAACATTGCGTGTTGAATGGCGGAACTCAACGCCGCGCTTTGCTTCGACACCAGAGCGAAGTAATGTTTTTTTCCCTCGAATAGTTAGTTTTTTTCCCTCGAATGGGAATCGAACCCACACACTGGCGCGTTTACAGTCTCACACCTGCGCCACAACTGGCGCAGGGGCACAACCGTGTGACGGAGTGTGTAAATTAATTATGAATAGAGATATTAATTAATGTAAATATTTATTTTTTGTAGTAGGTACCCGTATTATTAATTTTAATGAAAAAAGTCTATATTTTGTTAAGTTTTCATTGCTCAAATACTTTATTAGGGTTCCGTATCTCAAAAGGTAAAAACGGAACCCTTATAGTATTTCTTTGTTGTCCAACAAACTAAAATTAAAATTAAATATTTACAACTACTGTTCCTCAGAACATACATTTTAAAATATAACGAACAGTTGAACTTCAAGCAATATATTAAACAACATAATTTAAAAAAAAATACATACGACAAAAATATTTTAAAACAACAAAATACACAATATGCAAATGTTTTAAGAGCTAAAAATACAGTTGTGAGTGTGACAGCCTGACAGGGCGTGCAACACTAGCGTTGGCTACTAGCGGCGCAAGTCGACCGACCTTGCACGGTGTTTACATCGCACGCATCAGGGGCTCAGGGCCGCCCGTTGCACCGCGCGCCACTACCGATGTCGAGTATGCAGGACGCCGCCGGCCGCGTCCGGTTAGGCGCGTCGCGGGATGCCACTGAACTCTTAACGCCTATTTTCATAATAGACGCCGTGTCTTCTCTCTGATCACCTGTCATTTTTACCCTCAGAATGCACATGTGGCTGTAACGTTAAATATCCACCACTCGGGGGCTTCTGCTGTAGGGGATTCACGCTTTATTGAATATGCTTGTGTTCATTTTTGTCACGTTTCTTTATATTTTCCAAATCGATATAGAAATATAGATTCTCATGAAATTTATAAGTATCAATTCTCATGCAATATTAATAGATTCATGTAATTTAATACTATGAATTTAAAACTTATCTGAAGTACACATAACACATATACATGTTGTGCTGTGTTTCGGGACGCAACGCACTAAAATTTCATCATCGACGATGCTGTTTTAATTAACGTGTCTGCACGAAAATGGAATATCGCGTTCGCTTTTAAACGAGCTCTATTACAGCCATGTCACTACTTCATTTCAAAATTGAAGGGAAATATATTCAGTGCCACGCGGTGTTACTGACATCACTTGTCAATTTATTTATTTATATGTACAAAATGTTTTTAGCTTTCTACAAGTTAATATTAATTATTTATTATTATAAACAATATTGAGGCCAGTCGTAGCGCGGCACGAAGCGTGACTGTAAAATCGACTGGTTCGATACCCACTCGAGAATTTATACTTCCATTTCTTCGCTCTGGTGTCGAGGCTAAGCGCGGCGTTGAGTTCTGCCACTCAACACGCAATGCCTCCAGAATTCGACAGAAAGTGGGGAACGGAGTGTCTTAACACTGGGTTCCCTCTGCCTACCCTGCTGTGTGCGGGATACAGCGTGAATCTGATTTTTATTTTTCTTTTATAAACAATATTAATTGGACGCTATTTCAACNTATATATATTCTGTGAACCGTTATAGGTCTGTATAATGTACCTACCGTAACGACCTAACCGTAACGGTTCACAGAATATACATGTGAGGGATGTCCTAAGATAGGTCTTCAAAGATTACGTGATCTGAATATAGGAAGAGAGATACTTTCGAAGTCATGAAATGTGTTACCTAGTCCTAAAATAAATCAAAAAAAGTATAACAATATATGCTGTAGACGTGATCTCTATGAACACTTTCAACGGAAATAATTTCGAATGAATTATTTACTACTTGATTCATTTGCAGAATATTCAAACTTATGGAAGTTTAAAAAATCACACCAAATAAAGTAAAACTTAAAAAGACCCATTTTTTTAATGTTAATAACTCACTAAAGATTAAAGAAACCGGTCAAGTGTCAGTCGGATTTACCCACCGAGGGTTCTGTATCAATTTCAGGATTATAGGCCAACGTACAATTTATAAAAGTTGACAAACTTGAGTTTTTGGGCGTATGCACTAATTTGGCATGAATTTAACTACAATATGTATAAGATTGTAATGGTTTTTTTTACTGTAATATAAATATCCAGAAAGGAGAATGAAACTTTTGGGCCTACACGTAAAGAATTGAGATGTGATCTAAAAATCTTTAGAATAGCAAATAATAAATTAATTGACATTCTGGAAGTGGAGAAAAATGAAAAAAATAAGATTTAGATCCTTAATCGATTAAATTCAATCATATTTTAAATCAGAGATGTGACAGCTGATTGACAATCACACCTTGTCTAATGATTTTTTGCATTTTTGCTTCTGTTTGTCATCGCAAAATCAGGCCATTAAATAAAAAAAAAAAAAAAAACATTTGCTTCTGTCATTACGTTCGTGTCATAACGCATCGACGTTTTGAATGTTTTCCCGTTTGTTTGATATTTTCAACGACTACTGTTTTGTTTTTCTCGGATTTTGACTCTGCCTACTTTGTACGACCCTCGCTTCCCCACTGGACTCTGAAATCTTTTGGATCTTACGACCGCCACGCTATGGATATGAATCGCTGTGTGAATTGTGGGATAGCCAATGGACACTGCAATACCCTAGTCCGACGACCTTTAGACGATGAAAACCACCACAACCTGGTTACTTAGAGGTGTGATATAATCCCGACATATAAGCAGGAAAATATATTTCTGTTACATTTTAGTTGACAGCTTTCGTAGAGGAAGGGAAGCTATTGCTATGAAATACTGCAATTGTATTGTAGGAAGACGAATGGTAGGCTGCTGTGCTCATGTTATGAGTATTATATATATAAGGTACCATACCTTAGTTGGGCTAGATACCAAAATAATTTAGTTCCACCTGCACACTTCTTAGATGACATTTTAATAATAGATAATAGAAGAAGAATAAAATATTCATTAAAATGTGTTTTATTTATAAATAATAAACATTAATGCTTAAACAACTCAGTAATCACATATTTTATAGAAGTTGATATTCAAGAAATTGTGCTGCGAACTTAACCTCACTTTTATCAAATCTCTAATAACTCAGCTCTCAGATTGCCAAAATTTATGTAGATTTCAGGGAGGGAATGATCTATCTAAATCTATTAAATTCTACCATTTTCATATCTTTACATTCTGGGCCCAAAAATGTATGGAATATTTTCAGTCTCCTTTAATTTTTTCGATTTTTCCCTTAATTCGTACTGTACGTTCCCACCTCAAATTTCATAGCTCTAGGTCAACGGAAATACCCAATATGTTTATAAATATTATAAATTATAAATCAATATGTTTTGATTAGTCCGGAAAACGTTGATAAATCTAAGTTTACGGGCGTATGCACTCATTTTGTATGAAATGAAACACAAATAAGAATTATAAGTTTGAAAAGCTTTTTTTCTACGAAATATCTATAGATTTTAATTTTTGAATATTTGATATTAATTTTAGCTTGATATTTCCACAAGATCTCGACATAAGTGATCGTGACAGATGGACAAGAAAGTGATCCTATAAGGGTTCTATTTTTTCATTTTGAGATACGGAACCTTAAAAATGTTACATTATTATGATCGCTGTTTCGTATATGGAAGGTATCTGTATAAAAAAACCGGACAAGCGGGAGTCAGTCTTGCCCACCGAGGGTTCCGTACAAAAATTGGAGATCTCGAGCTTTTTCTGAAATTCAGGCTTAGCTTAACCAAAGCCCTTTCATCTGATACCTCACTTGAACTAGCAACTTAATACCAAATTTTGCCCCCTTTTAAGTTATTATTTTTAGAACTTAACCACGAATGTACAGTTTCAGATTTTTTCCTGAACTAGTACTATCTGTAGATGCTAGCTGCCAAATATCATAATTCTAGGTCAACCAGAAGTACCTTATGAATTTTGATTCCCTTTATAGAAATATTGTATATCTGAGCTGGAATTTCAACTTAACATCTCCAAGCGTTCCTGAGATAAAGGGTCTTGACAGACAGACAGGCAGGCAGACAACAGAGTGATCTTATAAGGGTTCCTTTTTGAAACCACTATCGGAACAAGTTATACTGACATTTCCCATTACTGTAATCTCATGGGCTAAGTCAAATTATTTACTCATTTTTATTTTCCGGTCTTCATGAAATTATCATCATGTGGGGGGGATAACAATGTCAACAATCACTGCACGGCGTGCTACTCGGTCTACTAGTATCTATATCAAGTCTATTGGCAACAATATGACTGTCAGTAATAATAGACCGATCCCAGTAGAGCAAAGCTCAATAATTTTTAAAAATAGACGTGGGATTGTGCCTATAGTAGAGTAGAGTAGCCCCGATTTCACATATTGCAGAGTAACTTACTGGTGTATTATCTTGGCTACTTGATTGTGTCTATGCAAATACTCATACTTAGCAAAGATAAAAATATGTCCGAGGACTCTCCAGTTCGATGACACGCCCGATAGATGTCGATAGTGCCACAATATGTCAGTGATAGTTCCTTGTCTTGATAACTTCGTCCATAATTGTAAAGACAAACCTTCAATTTCCCGAAAAGTACCCGATCTGAGAACAAGATATGAAGGAAGCAGTGTCCACGTCCGGACCCATTCTATGGAGATTCTTGACATTTAAAAAGCCCCATTTTACAATGTCAAAAGTTAAAGCTAAATGTGGCATAACTCAACCATTAAAAGCACACACTTTGTTGCCATCAGGCGAAAGACTGCCAAGCACTTTTTTCAGGCTACCAAAGAAAAGCTCCTTCACTGATTGCTCTTCTCAAAAATACCCAATGGTCCAGACATTCCAAGATTTAACCTTCAGCAAGGGTTCTGAAGGAAATAGAGTCTTATCGACTCCAAACTCCATACTCACATCACTACCAAAAGCTTAAGTAACCGTTAAAGGATTTTCTTCTTATTGATACAGCTATAAGCCAACAGCTAAGACATAACAGAAAAAATGTCACTACCGCCTGGATAGATTATAAACAGAAATATGATTCAATGCCACATACTTGGCTCTTAAAAAGACCCATTTTTTTAATGTTAATAATATGATTTTTTATAATAATATTACAATATGATTTTTTATAATAATATGATTTTTTATAATTTTGATAATATGATTTTTTAATATGATTTTAATATGATTTTGAGAATGTTCCTGAAAGTTTTTATGGGACAATGACGCACTGTCCTTCGTCGTCTATGCGAATGCGATATTCCTGCAGCGTCTGATAAGGATTAAGGGAGGGATATTTCAGAATGGCAGTCTGAGTCTTTTCTGGTTTTGCCTAGCTTTAAATCCTCTTAGCACTCCAGGGCTAGACTTTCGACTTCGTCATATCTTATTTGCTGTACATGGATGATAAAACTATTTGCATCAAAACCATCCAACCATCCAGATATATCTATTTATTATTTTAAATCTGATATTATTTAGTAATTATTTTGTGTACTTTAGTGATCTATTATATTACTGTGAAAATTTTAAATATTGTTTTCTATTTATTAGATATATTTTTTTTAATAGTGTTTGTTAGATAGCTAACTTTTGAGTCGGTTTTTGTTTTTATTTTATTCACTTTCATTTCAGTTTTTTAGTAAAAGAATTTGTAGTTGAAACCATATAGGTAGTCCTTATTTAAACCGGTTATAAAGATTGAGAAAAAATACTAAATTTGATTTTATAAATTAATTTAAATAAACAATTAACACAATAACGTTTAATTTATTTTCACATTTAACAACATAATTATATGTTTTGGGTATTTAGTAGAAGTGCTAGCATATTGTAGTACTACGCACCATACTTTGAAATAATAAATACAACTTTACGCGTTATTACGGTTTTACAGATAAAAATTTATTTACAAGTGATTTTTAGAATGTTTTTGGCGCTATTTTTGTTTATCCAAACTTTGATTTTTAAGGAAAACAGATAAATTGATAAATTATTACTCAAATTCCGATTATGCTGAGTATTTCAAATTATTTACAAAAAAAAATCCAAAACTTATATTAATTATTTATTGATTCCTTTAACAGTGAAAAAAGGAACAAGAAAAAGGAGAAAAAAGAAACAAGAAAAAGAAAGGAGGAAGAAGAAAAATCACGTTTAATTTTAAATCTGAAAGTCTTACTAAAATGGAAATAATTTGAGCTGAGCGAAGCTCTTTCTAGTCAAAAGTGTATTTCGTTGTAATGCTACTCCTCTTAGCCCGTTAAACCTACAGCTCTGAAATTTTGCAGGAACCCTGTGGACAACACAGTGATACCAGCGAAGTTGTTTGGTGATAATTATAATTGTAGTTTTTGAGGCCAGTCGTGGCGCAGCGTCACGAGGTGTGACTGTAAAACCGACTGGTTGTGGGTTCGATCCCCACTCGAGGAGATGAAATATTTACTTAAATTTATATTTCCATTTCTTCGCTCTGGTGTCGAGGTTAAGCGCGGCGTTGAGTTCTGCCACTCAACACGCAATGCCTCCAGAATTCGGCAGAAAGTGGGGAACGGAGTGTGTTAACACTAGGTTCCCTCTGCCTACCCTGCTGTGTGCGGGATACAGCGTGAAGCTGATTTTTTTTTTTGATTTAGTTTTTGAGTAAATGGCTAAAATGTGTCCCATATAAAGCTCTGGAACTTTGCTTAACCTAACGCAGCGCGTGCGGACAAAACAGACAATTTCGCAAAATTTTCGCAAGAATTTCGCAAAACTTTGCGCAACATAGCTTCGCCCAGCTCCACCAGCCGTGCACAGTATGTGGCGGATCCTAGTTAATTATTAATGGCCATCTGCATCTTTGGTTGCGTGGACTTTGTGTATTTCAATATGTCCCATCATTTGCCGAGTGGAAATCGAACTTATAGCGATCCCGTTTACAATCAGACGCTATCACACTGCGCCCTGCGAACTAAAACGGCCTACCATAATAAATATTTTTTGGCAATGTGCCATTTCCTTATTTCCTAAACTTTAACTGATCTGTTACGACCGTTCGTTAGATGTTCTTAGACTTTTATGTTTTTGTGCCAATGCGAAATACCTATCATGCTTAACAATATATGTATATTGCTACGTTGGTATTTCATTATTACTTATAGTATAATATATCAGGTTACCTTAAAATGAATTAGATTTAGCCTACGTCCTGCCCAGGCTAAAGTCTTGGGAGCTTTATAACTAAAAAAAATGCAATTCTGTGCACTAGTTCAGACGATGTACGTAAACAAGCAAAACAGACAAAAAAATTAACATCTCAGACTATTACAAATATGTCATTGCCGTATTTTTTTTTTCTAATTTATACACTTTATTTTTAATGTACACTAATATACACATAATGTACTTTTTTACTATTTATAGAATATAAAAATAAAAATAAATAAATCAGCTTCACGCTACATCCCGCACACACCAGGGTGGGCACCGGGAACCTAGTGTTAAGACACATCATTCCCCATTTTCCGCTTATTTCTGGAGGCATTGCGTGTTGAGTGGCGGAACTCCACACCGCGCTTAGCCTCGACACCATAGCAAAGAAACGAAAATATAAAAGTAAGTAAATAATTCATTTCCTCGAGTGGTGATCGAACCCACAACCAGTCGATTTTACAGTCACACCTTGTGCCCCTGCGCCACGACTGGCCTCCTATAGAATATAAAAAAAAATCGTTATAATACATTTTTCACTATATTATGAAACATATTTAAGTATGTGAAAATAAAGGGAATGTGATGTATAGAGATACTATATTATTAGTTCCTAGAACCACTCTTAGTCATACCTTTGTCAATACTAGACTAACTGTAGTCTGTACCTCATACAGTCGCACACAGTGACCTCAATTTACGTTAACTGTCTTTTAACATTTAATGCCAGTTAAACACTAAGTCACGTTTCTAAGTGCGATTGGTTTGGTAATAACTAATAACCTTCATGATTCGATCCAAAGAGATTTAACATTTTATAAAGAAAATATATATTTTTATTAAATAATAGAAATGCGATTGAATTTTTTAGAATTAATTATATTTTTTAGAATAGTGTTAGTAGAGGTTTTCCTGTAATAATTTAAGTAAAGAACTTTTTCTATTTTTAATAAACTCTAGCCTCTCTAGTTTTGGAAATAAGAGCCTGTGGTGCGATTTTATGATATTTATAGAAGAGTAACAAAAAATATATTTGAAATCCCTATAATTATATAATAACTTCAAATAATTCTTCTAATAGTGACTTCTTCAAACTGTATCTGAATTTGCAAATATATATATATATATATATATATATATATATATATATATATATTTTAATAATCTTATATATCTTTATTTTAAGCTGTTAAAATTCATATGGTACAATTGGCTAGGAGTAAATTTGCTGTAATAGACGGATAGACAGACACAAGTCCTATAAGGGCACCATTTCTTCGTTATTAGTAAGGAAGCTATTAGTAAGTCCCAAGAATAAAGTGTAAAAAATATTATTATACAAGAAAACAATCCGATAGCATAAAACTAACCACTTGAATCTTTACAAGAGGCCCTGTAAAAATTTTAATGGGTCCCGACTGTTAATCTTAATGAACTATTTACTTTTTTACATATAAATTAGAATATTTGGATAGTAACTACACATTAAAAAAGTGTATGATATTATACCATAAATGCACTATAAAGATACATCCCTATTAAGTGTTGTATAAAAGTATATAGATATTAAACTGTTTTGTTCACAAAGGATTTTCCCTTTTAATAAAATTTAATCCTTCCTTCATGTTTAGCTAAACTGGATAAGCGCGAGTCGGGCTCGCCCACCGAGGATTCCGTCCAAAAATTCAAGGTCTCGAGCTATTTCTGAAATTGAAGCTTTGCTTAGCCAGAGCCCTTTCATCTGATACCTTACTTGAACTAGCAACGTTATATCCAATATCCAAATAATATCCAATTTTGCCCCCCTTTTAAGGTTATTATTTTTAAGGTTTTGACTACAAATGTATAGTTTTCAGATTTTTTCCTGAACTAGTACTACCTGTAGATGCTAGGTGACAAATATCATAATTCTAGGTTAACAATAAAAATATGCGTCTTTTGCGATATCTTTTTTTAAGTAAATATAGAATTTTTTTTTCAGAAAATCATAAAGCCGCAGATTTGAGTATGTGGTTTGAATTTCAACTTCTTTCAACGATATCTTTAGGCGTTCCTAAGATAAAGGCTCTTAACAGATAGACCGACAGGCGGACAACAAAGTGATCTTATAAGGATTACTTTTTTCCTTAAAAGGTATGGAACCCTAAAAACGATTCAACCGTTAAGAAAGGATTTTTATTATTTATATTCACAAAATGTTAAAGTAACTTCTGTCTGTTGTTTCTTCTATCTGCTAAACTTATTATCGTAACAATGTCAGCTTAACAGATGTTGAAATAGAAGTAGTCCATTATTTAGACAACAATGCATATTATACTCATCATCATACTCTTCGAGGCCAGTCGTGGCGCACCGGCACGAGGTGTGACTGTAAAACCAACTGGTTGTGGGTTCGATCCCCACTCGAGGAGATGAAATATTTACTTAAATTTATGTTTCCATTTCTTCGCTCTGGTTTGGTCGAGGTTAAGCGCGGCGTAGAGTTCTGCCACTCAACACGCAATGCTTCCAGAATCCGGCAGAAAGTGGGGAACGGAGTGTCTTAACACTAGGTTCCCTCTGCCTACCCTGCTGTGTGCGGGATACAGGGTGAAGCTAATTTAATTTTTAATTTATCATACTCTTTCTTAATGGCTTGAATTTGTATGAAAGTTCTTGTACATATTTGAGCTCCTAGGTGGTTTGAAATAAAATTTTAACCTAAAGGTACATGTGGAAATGTGGAAATAGCGCCTTAGGCAAAACTATTGCGTTTGATTTGTATTGACGAATAAATAAATAAAATAGTGGATCAGGAATATTTAATGGAATATTTATGCTTATACTGTACTGACTCTGTAAATAAAAAAATTGGTGTGAATAAAACATAGAGAGTATGCTATGACGCTCAGATGAGATCATCTATGAACTCAATCAACTGATACTTAACAATTATATTTTACTTTCTTAATTATACATTACTTTCTTATATTTTTTTATTGTTGGCATTATAAAAGTTATGGAACCAAAAACAACAATGATTTTAAAAAAAATGTCTGTTGGTTTATGTTTGTCTTCACGCTAATCTCAGAATAGGCTAACGCCCAATATTAATAACCTATCTCCAACGTCAATCTTAGATTGTTTCATACATCTATCCAATCTAGAGATTGGATAGATGTATGAAACAAGCTAAGACTGACGTTGGAGATAGGTTATTAATACTGGGCGTAAATCGATTTTATTGAAATTTTCACTATTGTATTTTGACAAGCTTTCCTTAACATTTAGTTTTATTTATTTAAATCGGACAATCTTTCTATTATATATGTTTGTACACGCATATCTTCTGAACTAGTGAATTTGAACGAATGGATTTGAATGAAACGTTTTTTGTAATAGAGCCGTATGTAGAACCGTAGCGATTCAGGTCCTTATCAAAAATTATTTAGCATTATGAGCATTTTCCATTGACATATAATATTAAAATTGAAAATCTGGAATATTTGAAGCAAAACTAACAACTATAATAGACCAGCAAAATAATAATAAAGAATATAGGCCGTTGTGTAGAAAGTAGCGTTTAACTGTAATTGCGATGGTTGTGTATTTGATACCCACTAAAACAATTAGATTAAAAAGTTTTTATTTCCCCGCTCCCGTAACAAAAAGCATGGTTGTGACTCGAGTCTTCTTCTGCTGTTTCCCGTATATTTCAACATAGTGGTAGGTGGTACAAGGAAATTGCATGGCAAGGGTCATAAAGACCATACAAACGAAGTTGCTGGCCACTAGTACAAAATGAAAACGTTTACTCTTTAAATAACATAAGATAAGATATATAGTATATTCAATTCCTACATCGATTCCCAATATTATGCAAACAGCAACCGTAGCCGGAACCGACTGTTATTTGTCTTGTTGATTGTCGGTTGGCTAGGCAACAGTTACATCCGTGTGGTGAAGCGTTACTCAATAAGTAATGAAAGCCAAGACTCTACAAACAGCGAGGCGTCAACACTAAAGTTCACTTAAAGCTACTCAGTGCGAACACTAAGCACACGTCGATACTATGAATGTCGTCGTTGAGAAGCTCAAGCTCAGTCGGTGTGCGATAGAGAGAAGCAATTGCGGAATGCGGCGCATTCAATTTTTCTAACGGACTGCGGGTCGAAAAGCGCGCGTCGCGAGCGAGAGCGCCGTGTAGTACGCTGTCGGCTGTACGCTGTACGGTAAGGCGCGGCGCGGGCGGCGGGCGGCGCAGGGCAGAGGGGGGCGGGGGGAGCGGCTGTAGTACGACGGCCCGCGTTTCTCGTAAAGGAAGCGACCCTGGCGCGGTCATTGCTCGACGCGGCCGCATTCCGCGCCCCCTCCGCGCGCGCCGCCCCCCCGCTGCGCCTGCGCATCAATGAACGCTACGTCCACTCGCCCCGTCTCACTCTCGCGGCAATCCATTTGTGCCCTTCTCACCCCGCTCTCGTACTTGTTTTCAAAGAATAATGCGTTTTATTTAAATTGCTTGCGGTGATTAGATATACTTATATTTAATTAATGATTAAATAATTCATTGCATATTGTTATTATTTAATTTGTTGCAGTTGACTGTTGCATCCATTTTAAATTTAACATTTTAAAAGTTTTGTTTCATAATATATTTAAATACTATTATTTTAAATAATTTTCAAGTAACTTACAAAAATTTCTTGAAATAACTTAAACACCACTTGTACAACGGATCACATTTGACTTCAAAGATTGTTAAGTCAATGATCTACGAAAGCGTGAGAACAAGAATCAATATCTACTATAAACACGTTTTTCTACATTTTATTGTTATGAAAGAATGCAGCACCATGAGCATACATGCCTGGCCTAGTTGTATGTTAAAAATCATAAGGGTTGTTTTAAACTATATTTTTATTCACATTACTTAAAAAGAATACTTTCATTATTATTATACTATTGTCTGATTTTATGAATACATGATCTTTTTATAAGTTCACCTTTTTTAAGTATATACGACAAAAAATATATTCTTTTAATAAATAAATCAGCTTCACGCTGTATCCCGCATGCAGTAAAGCAGGCACAGGGAACCTAGAGGGAATGAAAATGAAAATATTAAATATTGCATTTATTCGAGTGGGAATGGAATCCACGAACTGTCGCATTTACAGTCACACGCTTTTGCCCCAGCGCCATTATACTAATTTATAAAATGTATTAATAATGATGTAACATAGATAGATTTGGACATAATAATGTGAAAATTTCTGAAAAGCTAAAAAAAGCTTTCTGAAAAGAAAAAATAGGTTTCCACCATAAATATAAGGCATACTTAAGGTACACACAAAAAACATACTTTAAACAAAAGACGTATCAAATTATCAAAATTAAAAAAATAAATTAAATCAGCTTCACGCTGTATTCCGCACACAGCAGGGTAGACAGAGGGAACCTAGTGTTACGACACTCCGTTCCCCACTTTCTGCCGAATTCTGAAACCATTGCGTGTTGAGGGGCAGAACTCAACGCCGCGCTTTGCCTCGACACCAGAGCGAAGAAACGGAAATATAAAGTCAAATCAAATTATCAATACACTTTTAACACTTAAGCACACCGCCGTGTAATACAGTACACCTACAGGTTTCACATATTTTTACTAAAGCAGTCTACTAGGAGTTAAGGTCACACATTGTTTTGACTTTGGGACATGGCCCGTTTTTTTTACCTATTTTTTATTTATATTCGACATAATTATCTATGAATAAGAATTGTTTAGATGCAGGTTCATGTTAGACTATTTTTGTTTCGTATAATACATATAATGTGCAATTTATCAATTAAATATTCGAAATACATCTTTAAATAAGCTAAAGGATTCGTTGACGCGTATAGTACGCGTTTCCATAGTAAATTATGAATACAAAAATGTACTTGTATATACTTATTGTAAAACCTATGGTAGCGTGTGTTATACTTACTTTATTAATTTTTTTGTAAAAATTGGAAAAGAAGTTGCGTCACGTATTAATAAAAGCTATATACGACGTTAGTCGTTTTGTAAACAGAATTGTTGCAGTTAAAATAACTAAATATAATAGAATACGGTTTAACCCTACTACCCTTTCCAGGTTACACAATTTTTTAGCATTACCAATATTTTGGAATCAAATACCAGTAAAAATTTTACTACGCTAGCCCAATTTAAGGTGTATTTAACTGTTAACTATGTTTAAGTAAAGCTGGCATTTTCACATGTGCAATTGATAAGAGAAACTGATAAAAAATTGCTTCGATATACTTTTTTTTTTAGATAATACATTCATATTTTATAGTATGTTTGTGTTCGTATGTTTGTGTTTAGTAATCAAGATCAAGTATGATTGAAAATGGATGAACTATGTTTACTTGTACAAATAATAAAATTTCTTTAGAGATCATCTGAAAGGCCATAAAGTTTGACAAGTAAATACGTTATACATATATAAAGCATTTGTAATAGTCACAATTGGTTAATTCCTTATAAGTATAAGGAATGATTGAAACTTTAAAATTAATTTGATCATAACTATATACATATACACAAAAAAAATAATATCCAAAACCGAAAATCGTACATAGATTAAAGAAAGTGCGATCGCAAACAATTCAAAGGAGGCATCGAAAGCCACCACAGGTTGTCCGACGACATTTCGCCGTAGCAAGGCACGCGGTCAACGCACGGCAAACTGCCGGACTTACAGGTTGGACGCGGGGCAATGGAATCCGCGGGGCACAAAAAAGTAGGAGCCGCCCGCCGCGCGCGCCTCGGGACTACTAAACAACGGCACATGGCCCCATCGACGTCCTCCCGAGCCCCGTCGCCCGCTGCTGTGGTTCACACTATACGATACGAGTACTTGCTTGTGTTCGTCCGCTGTGCTATGCGACGCCATTCCGAAACCGTTTGTGGCTTTCGTCTACGCACTGGTTGGTTTGGTTGGCTTGTTATATTATTGTAGCAAGGTCGTGGATGTAAAATCTGTGACAACAATTCATAAATAATATTTATATTTGAGGGCTTTTAAAATACTTTAGTGTGTTATATCTTAATTAAAATTATTTTGCAAATTGGCCAAAATTTCGTCATCTTTATATTACATGCATCATCATCATCATATTATTATAACATATAACAGGGATCTAGAAAGAAAAAAGAAGAAGACCATATTATAATATGGCAAAAACGAAACTCTTTTTGATTCATCATGTTTCTTGGTCTGCGTTTATGCCTGTCTGTCCATGTGTCACAGCCACTCCCAATTCTTAAATATAACTGGACGTAAAAAACATTAAGCTTATACATACAGGTGACTGTAGATAGGTCCTTAAAAATGACAGAGTCTCGTAAAGCTATTCTTTTTCAAAATCACTTTAAAAGATAGACATTTTCAAAGTTGTCAACCCCCCTTAACTTTTAAAACGTAAAAGTAAAAAACAATCAATCAAGTTCTATTTCGCCCGAAGGTTCCGTACCAATTTCACGATTGGGAAGTACAATTAATAAATGTCATAGAAAATCAAATACATTTCTAACTTAAGTAAATTTATAATTATTTCATACAAAATTAATGCAAATGTACGCTTGTAAACTTAAGAACATCAAATTTGAAAGTTGTAGATAGTGTACCAGAACACGATTCGGACTTGCAATTGATCAAATTTTTGTAAACTTTAAATACGTTACACAAATATGTCCTTGATTTAATATAACTCATATCAAAATAGAACCAACTTTAGCATTCGCTATCCGTAAATATTAAGTTTTACATATAAACGTAAGCAGCTAAATCTGTTTTATTATATTTATGAGACGTCAGAATTGTACCTAGAAAGCTTAGCTCCGAGGTTGGGCACGTGGAATTTTTAATAACGTTTCTCTTTGGGGATAATATTAAATAGTATTTTTGTGTTTATCTACGTACAGGTACATCTTTCGTGTTTTAAAAGAGAAATCATATTGACTCTGTTCTCATCTCATGTTTAGTTTAAAAATAACTACTAATATCAGTAGGACTTGAACCCACAGAGGTTCAGTTCAGTTAGATAAAATTGTTTTGTAATCTTGACAATACGAGAATAGAGTGGAGTCATATTCTATTCTTCTGACAGGAATGTGACGGCATTACGTTAAATATTAAGATTAAATTTCTAATAAAAATAAAATAATTAATACGAATTGAACCATAATTTGATAAGACTTACCTAATCAATATTTATGTGCACAATTCAAATACTATATAATAATAATAATGTTCTATCAGTATATTGGTTCGTCATATTCATAGACACGATCCTTATAAAGTAACTTTCCCGTTAAACTATGACTGGAATGTCCGGCATAGCGAAGTTGGCGTCCAAAACAAAAGTTTTAAATTTTTGTCCAATGTCCGGCCTCACCTTGAATACTGTTCGAATGAATAGAAAAGAATTATATTATAATATTTTTCAACCTATTAAATACTATCGAATAATATGTCAGATCTCATTAACACAACCGATAGGTTATGCAGTATTGAATTATATAATGGAATATCCTATATCGTAGAGCTGCACTAATCTACAGCCAACAGCTTGAAGGCTACAAAAATTTAAAAATAGTAAAATTCTCTGTAAAATATAAGTGTTAATAAGCTACACGCTTCATCTCGCACATGGGCAGAGGGAACCAAGTGCTAAGCCTTAACCCTCCATTCTCCACTTTCCGCCGAATTTTTCGAGGCATTGCGTGTTGAGTGCAGAACTCAACGCCGGGCTTTTTGTCTGGTGTTAGAGCGAAAAATTGAAAATATTAAAAAATAATAATTCATTCCTTGGAATGGTGATTGAACCCACAACTCATGTAAGTTTTATTTATATTAAAGTTTAGAGTTTACAATCGCACATAGCCTCCATAAGATACGTTATACTCAAACGAAAGCATGATGCCGTTCATCCGGTTCAGGTGAACCTTTTCTTGCGTATCTTATTCTGAGAAGAGCGATCAACTTTTTAAACGAAACTTTTGTAATAAGGTGCGGACGCTACCGCACATTCCAGGATCCAGCCTTCTCGACGCGCATTTTGCAATTTTGAATGGTTATGCGTCGATGTGGCAATGAACTTAAAAATTATTTATGAAATACGAAGAACAGAGATTTTTGTAATATAATTAATAAATTAATTTATATCACAGAAAAAATATTTTTTACTTTACGTGTATCCTGTATTTATCAGGGTAGGAAGATGTAAGCTAAATATGTTATAAACATAGGTTAATGGCTCTAGTAATTGACATCGTAAGAAAATCACATATTTTCATTAGGTGCAGATATGTATCAAGTAAAAAATATATCAAGTTTAAAACAATAATTATAAGCAAAAATGATTAAATAAACTTTTAGTTATAACATACCTATACACTTTAGTGTTTAAATTGCTTTAAATTAGAGAAAATGTCCAGTTATCAACATTGAGGCTCCAGTAATCAACACCGAATATTTTCAACTGAGACAGAATATATTATGGACGCCGAATACAATAAAAAAAATAATGAGCAATACCTTGCGCTTAATCTTTTAACAATTAGATTAATAACGCATATTTTCATTAAAGCACTAAATTATTATGTACGTTTCAATTCGCCATCTTTAAATTAAAAGGCGGGTAAAAATATATTGTGTCAAATGTCATCAGAAAGTATAAATGCATTTAGATTATTGTAAAAAAAAAGTGTCGATCATTAGTGCTTATTGGTTACTGGTGCCATTCGCATATAAATATATTCTAACAAAATTAAGCTTTAGATTTATGAAAAAAAACATTATAGAGATGTAAAGAAGTTCTGACTGTAAACGTGTTGACAGTTTCAGATCTTCAATCGAGATCGAGATAGACTGATTTTGGATTTCGCCGATTGATGAAAAGCGACGCTTGTCTTATGTTTAAACGAAGATTTTGACTAAGGTATGTTTCAGCGGAATATTATAAATCTAAAATCCCACTTTAAATCAAATATGGTAAATGGTTAACGATAAGAAAGAAAAATAAAACCGGACAAGAGCGAGTCGGACTTGCCCACCGAGGCGAAAAATTTGGTACAATATTATAATATGAACATACTATATACAAAAGTATGATGATAGTATATTATGTATTGGTCAACACCGCAGCATTCAAACTCTGTAGGAGAGTAAAAAAATAGAGACTATTCTTTTTCTACAGTTTTTTTAGCAAGCTATATTATTTTAATGGTTTTTAAATATTTTATTTAGTAATAAACACTAAAAGCAGTTACTGTACAAAGTCACCTTAACCGGCGGTACTGGCCGATTCAAATATTAATAAAATTAAGAAGATACAGACCGAGAGTTCTAAGCTGAGCTTTACATTTGTGCGAGTGTTCATATATAGTGTAGGTCTAACTAGGTGTAGGGACGTTATGGATATATTTCAGACATGCATAAGAATTTCGGTTACGGACAAAAAATATTTCTAATTATCTGGTGGGTTCAGATAATTACAGTAACGGATATTATTTATTTAGGGAATTTATATAAATAGTTAATTATTTTATTTTATTCCTAGGTTATCATTTGGTACTATAGTCAGTCATTTACTTGAGTAATCGTTACACTATTATTTTTTTAGTATATTTTCAGTACTTTTAGGAATTGAAGAACTTTTACAACACATCAATCAGTTTTCTTAGGTCTTTGCATATTGAAGAATACAAGCTACATTTGGAATGCTTACTGCACATGATTATTAGCCATAGCCATAAAAAATATAATTTAACTTTTACTTAATGATTAATAATTAACAAAGCTATGTTTACCTCTGGTAAACAACAATTTTGCAGCACACTGACAGATAATTATATTTCGAAGGAATTTCGTTTGAAAAATTAAATATGTAACTTTTGTTAACCTTGCTTAATGCTTAATTTTTTGGCCACATTGAAGTGGTGGCAGGTAGGCAGGCAGGCAGGAGCACAAACGTGCGACTGTCAACGCGATAGGTTGTGGGTTTGATGAGAAAGTAAAATATTTTTATTTCTTCGCTCTCGTAACAATGCATTGAGTTACGCCATTCAGTAAGCAATGCCTCCAGAACTTGGTGGAAAGTAGGGAAAAATTATCGAGCTCAGTGAAGCGAAGCTCTTTCTGGTTAAAAGTGTGTTTCGTTATAATGCTACTCTTCCTAGACAGTTAAATCTACAGCTCTGAAATTTTGTAGAACGTTGTGGACGACACAGTGATCCCAGCGAAATAGTTTGTATAGTGATAATTGTAATTGTAGTTTTTGAGTAAATGGTCAAAATGTGTCACATAGAGTTAAACTATGGAACGTTTGAATTTCACGTGCATAGATTGAACTTTGACTGATCTAACCCAGCGCGTGCGGACATAACAGAAAATTTCGCAAAATTTGTTTCATATTACTGTCATTCCAAAAAAAATGGAAGATTTGGGAAGTATGTTCAGTAGAGAAGAAAGATACGATATGGGTGTGGGAAGGCATATTGCTGCCGGTAAAGGGGTTAACAAAGCCTTAGCTGCGTTGATAAGACTGTGAAACGTCAACACAGCTGCACGTTTGGCCGTACAAAATGCAGTGTTGGTTCCGATGCTGTTATACGACAAGAAGAAGAATGAAAGAAAGATGAATGCTGTGGAAATGCTATCTCTTCGTAGGATATGCGGAGTCAGTTTAACTGATCGAATCCGCAATGAAGAGATACACAGAATGGCAGGTACTAGCGAGATTATCACGGTGAAAATGAAGAAGAATGTGCTCAGCTGATTTGGGCATGTTGAAGGAATGAGAGATGAAAGAATGACAAAAAAGATTTATGACGGAAAAGTGAGCGGTAAGAGAGGTAGTGGGAGATCACGGTTGACTTTCGAAAACACAGTATCGATGATACTGAAGGAAGGTCACGTAAAAAGCATAAGGAGCCCTGGAGGACATGTATGAAGAGGTTGATGACAGTGGACGAGGCGAAAGAGGTACGCAGCTGTTTTTTTTCGTTCTTGTGGGGTCAGCTCTTTCACAAATAAAATTTGGTTATATGTTCCTAATAATAAAAGTTCTTTCTTTTCATAACTATATTTTGACTTAAAAAGGAGCTTTAAAGAAGTAGTGCCATCTGTTTTTTTAGAGGTTTAAACATATTGCAGTGACTGTAAAAATATTGATCACAAGTCGTATACTGATAGTGTCGCGTATTTAATTCTTAATATGACAGTTTTGTGTTGGATTTATTAAAAATTAAAAATAAAGTTGGTACTATTAAAGTACAAGAATGGAAAAATGTATGTGACCAAACAGGAAAAAAATCGTGGACATAAAGCTGATCTGGATATATATATATATATATATATATATATATATATATATATATATATATATATATATATGTATATATATTTGATTTTTATTACTAATGTCTAACAATACTTTAATTTTTTAAAGTTTTTTTGGAACTCACCACTCACACAAATGCTAAGCTCAGCTTATGCCTCACGAACTCTTACATCTTTGTGCGACTCAAATGACTTAAAAAACAGCGGCCAGTATCAGCCTGAAGTGATGTGAATAAAATGTTACGACGTTGGCTTGACTTGAATAATAAATAATTAAACTTCATATATTTTACCTTATGGTGTTTTTTATATGTTCAGAATGCTTATTAGTACTTATAAATACATAGGTATTATATGTATAATATACATACATTAATAAATTGCAAGGCAGGTAGGAGTTTTGTAGGTTTTACCTGTATTTTTTTTATTAATAAATATATTGATATTAATTTTCCTTCTTCTTTCCACAATTTTATTTTAATTTTATTTATTTAACATCGTGCCCGTTTTACAAAGGGCAATGGAAATTCTTATCATTTCTTCATTCATATAGACTCTATGTAGAAGTATATAGAGGTTGATCAATACTATAAAGGTTGAGAGTAGAGTTGGGTAATTTATTTTTGAACTATAATTGCTGTAAAATATTATTAATAAAATTATTTTAATAAAAATTTAAGATATTGCAAAAAAAAAAACACTTTATCTTCAAAATATAAATTGTTTTATTTCCTACTACAATAAAGAAGTAACTACGTTATAGTAGAAGAATAACATTAGTTGTTGTTGGCTAGTCTAGTTCCGGATACGAGTCAACGACCGAGCATCGTCGGAAATAGATACTCCCATAGTGTTCCGGCTACCATAGAGTATTGAACGCCCTTGCCACTTATAACGATGCACAGATAAAACAATGTACCGGCTAAATTATTTTCTATCACTAACCTAATATCGGAATATTTTTATGAGTTGAATTATTTAAATTATAATTATAAGTAAGTCTATTTTATTTAGGTAACGAAAATTAATTTTTTTAGTGCGTTATTTACGATAACCTCAAATTGAATTCCTAATATTTAGTATATATAATATTTGCATTTACGTAGCGTTAAGCAATTGTCTTAATATAAATTTACTATAATATTAATCTGTAAACAAACGCACACAAATAAAATAGAAAATTTAGTAATTGGTCTATTGTTATAAATTAAATAAGTTAAAGCTCTTAATTTTAATATGAGTAACTGGATACCACTGGATACAAACTGGATACCCATAGAATGTTATGGGAATGGCTATTAAGTTCGTAGCACATCACTTCGAAGTTCGATTGTCGTGTCACGGCGAGACATGTTAAATTATATGATTTGTTGAGACTGTTGTGACCCCTTATCATATTGGTTGCTGGTGAAATCCGTAATAAGAATGATATGCGATTCTATATTCTTATATTTCTAAAATATGTTTTGTATTATTATTTCTTAAGCTCCATAAATTAACTTTGATAACACCAAATTTTTTTTTAGAATATTATAACTTTAGTATATATAATATTTCTATAACAACATAGTCACAATACAATTTCATGGCTCAGACGAGCCCGCGACCGCCACATTGAACATGTGCTCGTTGTCATATACTACTAGAGAAGCATCAGGCAAATAATATTAAAAGGTAAAACAACGCAGCGGCTACACCAAGGATAAGCAACAGCGTGTATAAGTGAGAGCATAAATAGAAAATGATAACCTACATCGATTTCGAAGTGGAACTCTGTGCTCAGCTCCAGGACGAGACATGCGAACTGGTACGATCTGCTGATGTTATAACGCGCCAACAGAGTAGCGGGCTAGCGGGCCTGTCGCGCAAGCACCGAGGGCGCTAACGGTGTCCGCCGTACAACATAGTATTCGATTCGAGCGCGGCCGTGAAGTTCCGCGAGTAGGTGGGTCGGTTGATCTCTCCGGCATTGCAATGCACATCCGGGCCGGTCGATACGGGCGGCGACTTGCGCGCTGCCGGCGCGCTTGCTCGCCGCCCCGCGCCCCCATGGCGGCCCCCTCGGCTCTCGCGTCTTCGAGTCCCCCCACGGCGACTCACATTGATTCGTGAGCTTGATAATTATTAACTGCTTATTGCAAAAATATATCCCCTTTTTATGTTTATCATGATCGATTCGTATCTTTTTAAAGAAAACGTAGATATATCTGACATTTTTCAATTGAAATCTTGTTTTTTTTTTCGTATTACACTACCACAATGAAAATATTTGTAATTTTACGAACCAGTGATATCAACTTTACTACGTTCATATTGTCAATAAAAGCAATAGATATATATAAAAAATATATTGCCGTTAATTATGTTTTATATGAATAGATAATAATTTATTAAAACAAATCCTAATCGCTAATATATTTCAGTCAAAACAAAAACAATTATAATAGATTCTTCTCTAAGCTTATATATTTAATACAGTTTTAATTTCCTTAAGGATTTTATTTTTATAACATCATAAGATGCTATTCATAATATACATTTGAGCGGAAAACTACACTTACATGAAACGATACCGCCAGTTGGAAAGGGCAAACGCTGGCAATTTAAGATAAAATAAATTAGTAATTCTTTATATTATGTACATATATATATGTGAATCTAAGGAATCGTTACCTAATAATAAAGTACAATATAAAAATGGAGCTTAATTTTCATACAAAATGAGAAGATACGACAATACACGATAACGTATACGTGACAACGTTCACATAATTCGTCATAAGTAGATCGTTTAAATAAAAAACCGTGTACCGTATATTACTAGTAGCCGCCCACAGCTTTATTTCTATCGACTATATGGATGTAATAATGCAATAGAATACTAATTCCATTTACTATTTAAAAAAAACAAAGATGCTAATGATGTAAGTAACGTATACAATAATCGCTTTTAACACCTCCTAAAAAATTAATCAGTTTAATACTTAGGTAGCCTATTGTAGTCATCTTAGGATTTCATGTTCCGCCTTCGGACTACATCACTAGACCACCTCAATAGTAACATATGAGAAAGGAAGAAACTAAGCATTCTATGGTTTCACCGTGCAGATGCCGGGCCCATCGCACTGCAAGACGACTCAATCGATCAATCTCTTTTTTCTTTCTCACGAATAATTGCCAATTTTTTTTATGATAAATTAGAACTAGAAGTGTGTGAAATGAACTTCTTAAAATGTAATATATAATTAGCATGTTAGAGAAATCAAAGGCAAGTAATATAAATTATGCAGAACCAGCTTCGTTCGTTCATTACAGAGATACTATAAATAGACATAAATCCGTACTACAAAATTTTTACGAAACACTAAATATTCCTAACCTGTAGTAGAGGTTTCTCTAACTGTAGTGAAACTCCTACTTTCAACATTTCTTTTTCAGCATCAGTAAAACTCTATTTCAGTTCATAAATGTTGTAGGTTTACGTATTGTAAACTAGCGATCAGATCGCGGCTTTGCCCGCATGTACTAGACAATTCTTTTTTTCTCATCTGAGTTACTTAATCTAATAACATTATCATTTTAAAGATATATTGATAGCAAATCGCATACTATTGATTATATTGACATAACTTTATGCTAAGTTTCTTACATTATCGTAAAAAAACGCTCAGACATAAAAATAAAAAAAAAACATTATTTTTGGTTCTATTACATTATAAAATGCTAGCAATAACATTTTTCTAACATCTTCAACGTACAGACACCGATGCGTTACGATTTTACTATGAGTATAGAAGAGTCAAGCTAAGCAAAACTCAAAACCGACGATTGGATATTACTTAACTCGATGTGGTAGAATAGATGTACCTACATCGTACAATTCTTGGTATGTCTCGTCTACCGATCGTAGGAGCCTTTATATCAGGGGTTCACAACATTTTCTTGATCAAGAACCACTTTTATATCATACTTGGTAGTAGGTACCACTATGCATGTAGGTATAATAAAAATTAACTGTGATAATCAAACAGAAACTTCGCCTCACCATCCCCATAAAATTAAAATTATTCGCGGACCATATTTAGGCCTCTGCGGATCACTGGTGGTCCACGGACCACTGGTTGGGAACCAGTGCTTTATACTAAAGTGACTGAACCGAAAACCACGCTTACTCTGTTACAGAATTGTAATGTCGACTTGATTTCTATTTAACGTTCACACTGAGTGGCGCTAACGTAAATTGGCTACTCATTCGGCCAATTGTAGGCTTTTAAAAAATTTACATATAAATTTTACGGTGCTCGGACATCACGGCTTTGATCAATGTGTTTGTATGCCGCCGGTGCATCAATCAATATATTTCACTAATTGATTCCATTTTTGTGTTTTATAAGCTGAGTTTTTAAACAATGGTTATTTATTTTTAAACATTTTTAAAGTGTTATTCCACACTTAGGAAAGAAAAATACTTATTTAGAAAACGTATAAAAATTTGAACGTAACAGGACTCGAACCCGCGCCTCCTGGAAACCGACCAGGCGCTGAACGTATGGCTTAGTGGTCAGAGCGCCTGGTCGGTTTCCAGGAGGCGCGGGTTCGAGTCCCGCTACGTTCAAATTTTTATACGTTTTCTAAATAAGTATTAATGATTATTTATTTAAAGGGATTTTATAATTGACCAAAATTTTATTGCAGGTACTTTCTACGTATTTGAACGATAAGAAAATCTTATATAATCTTTAGCTTCACGCTGTATTCCACATATAGCAGGGTAGGTATAGGGAATCTGGGAACTTCTGTTTCTCAGGCATCGCGTGTACGGAAATCAACGCTGATGATATTAAAAAAGGTTTTTGTTAAACTAAATGTCATATTTGTTCTTATTTCCTTCTAAAACTACATAAAACAGCTTTGAATGCCATCACCAAAACGTAACTTTTTTGAACTGAAATAAAAAAGATTCATTTTACAAGACTTTCTCTCCGTCCTCGTAAAAGTCGAGTTTGTACGATATAGACAAAAAAATGATACTCAAAATATTTTGTAAATGAGTCAAATATATGTAAGAAGTAGATTTTCTTATCCATGAAGGCGAAATATAACATGCCTACTCAAAAAAAACAAAACAAACAACTAAACTTCCTTTTCGATGGTCTCTATACAAATACTAGGGCCGTGCCTGCAAGCGGAGCTGATCGACGCAGTGCTGAATGAAAGTTAAAGAGCAAGTTAAGAATTAATTTTTAATGTTTAAAAATATTAACATATTTTTTCCCATTAGTTATTAAAAAATATGCTAAACTTTGTCTTTTTAGTTTTATTTGAAATTCTAATATAAATACTTAAATATTAAAAGTTATGCTTCTATTTTTATGCTTAGAATATTCTATTTTAAAAATAATGAATGTTCAGCTTGCAAACGAATTAATATTGCATAGATTAGAATGATATACTAAATAAGCTAAATATTTACATAATATGAAAGATATAATATATATCAACTCTATGACGCACGCAAGTTAACATGAACTTTATACATTGCCATTCGATTTTCTTTACCATCCGGTGTCATCGAAAATGTGGTCCAATTCTTTGTGGCACCAAACATGTGTTGTGTTAGACGCTATTTATTCACTACGGCGTTGGAGCACAATATCAAGCTTTGTATTATAAAGGACACAGCATCAACATCTATGCCGAGAACCTTACACATCATCCGATGATATACGACTATTGGCTGACCTTGAAAGACCAGTGATAGAATCAGAAATGAGGACTAGGAATGTAGGAGAAGAAAAGCTACCGACATTGCTCGAAGAATTTTCAATAGGCGGGACACATAGCAAAGATAACCGAAGACCGTTGACGTGACGGCTTCAAACTAGACGACGCTCAGTAAGTCTCCGCTAGATGGACTGCGACTATTTGATCAAGGCTGTTGCAGTGCAAGACTGATAAGCGTGAAGATCTTTGGAGGAGACCTATGTTGAACAGTAGACGTCGAAAGACTAAGAAAGCACAGGAAAGCTGATATGATGATGATGAGTTAGTATTTAGTCCAAAAAAAATTAAATAATTCAAATTTTTGGAATTAATTATTCGATCCCTATATATTCGTCGAAATCCTCTCGTAAAAAGTAAAATAATATTTTTTGGTATTATACTCTTTTTCGTGCCATAGACTTCTACGCGAAAAACGTGATAATGCTCAAAAACACCAAACCGAACTACATTTTCCAAATTAGATTGTTTTTTTTAATTTCACGATTGGGAGCATTAAAACTGGACACGGTCCCGTGAACAGTACTGTGTTACGGTAAGGAATAAACTAATTACCACATAGTTTGACACTCGTTAGCCAATTTAATGGCTAAGTCACCATAATATAATTAATGTACGCAATTTAATATGCTTGCTTGCTTATATGGTATGCTTATATGGTATGGTATTATTCAGATCATGCATAAAAATACTACTGAGCCATATAAAAAAATGTATAATAAAATCCTACTATATAGGTAGTTTCTGGTTGTTGCGTAAAATATCTACACGCTAAGTTTTTTTTAGTATATAACATAATGTTAGTAATAAGATAAATAAATATAATTATTATTTTAAAAGTTATTTCTGTTTTGTTTTATGATATAAACCACGTTTCCAGTCCATATGGGGTTAGGGTTAGATATCTAGCTTTAGCTGTCAGTGATTGTACTATTGGCAGTATTTTTTTTTACAGCTATTAAAATAAATATGGTAGAAGTTTTGTAACAGGTTGCTTCCTTTTAATATCATTCATATATCGTTTTCATGATGTACCATGGTGTACCATGAAAAACCATGTACCATGAATGATATTAAAAGGATTGGCGACGTACCTATATTTCTGGTGCTACAGCACCAAAAATATAGGTACGTATACACATTTTCTATATATAAAGATTTATATATAGAAAATGTGTATAGAAAATAAAAAAAATGCATATCATACGTTTTCTTTGTTTGCCTATATTACTGTTTAATTTATACTCTGTGCTTTTGTTCCATTTTACGACATTGACAAAGTACATTGTACTTAACTGGCACACCTAAAATTCATAAACAAAAGAACACAATAGTGTTAATATTACAATAATATTGAAACACTACAGTTAATTAAAATATGACAATATTGTCATTTTTGGACATAGAAGTACTATATTTTTTGTGATTATGTGCTGTAAATAAAGCTGTGACGTTATAATTTAAGTAATGGACAGCTCTTTTTCCACTGGATAATTCAAGCGATAGATTGTACTTTAATAACTTTTTTTTCACATGTACTGCAAAAATGTATATGTAAATAAACGATAATATACTTAAAAATTGACAAATACAAATATAATATATTTGAAATATCTTATGTCCATAGATTACTATAAAATAACGAATATATTTTATCTGTGGTGATCTAATACCATTTATTGGACTATTATTTGAGAAGCCGATATATGTTTTGATGTTAAAAGTTTTGTAGTTTCATTAATTTAATTTTATAGGTTTCTTTATAACATAATTCTTTACAAAATAGAAAAGAAATTATGACTTGGGGCTTCGTTACTTGTGGTCCAAATGAAGCGCTTGTAGTTTCAGGTAATATATGTTTTAGCTACTTGTAGTATTGTTGTTAAGTAGCCATATAACATAATTATACTTTAAATACAATTTTCAACATAAAGTAAATGTTTTACCCCTTTAATAAAGAAATATCTAAATCTAAATGCACAAACACGTCCATTATATACGTCCTTTTTGTCTTGGCGATGTTTAGTATTATATGCTTCAATAGGCGTTGGCAAAGCGAAGTTTTTATATTTGAAAATTACATTTACTCTTTTACAATAACATATCCCTTAGTAGATTCCTTTTGAATATTGATATACTTTGTGTTATAACTAGTTTGAGACATTACACATATTCTATAACAGGAAAAAAATTGTTGTTTAATGTAACATGCATGAGTCATTGTATTAATGTCAATTTAATACGGTTGTAATTTCTATTTTGTTAAAGTGCCTATGACAATGACGAGTTATAATATAAAAGATTGGTAAAATACATATCAAAATATTTTGTTTTTTGAAATATCTAATCAATTGTATCAAGTTAATTATTTAAATACATTACATTATTTTAATGCTTAATTGTATTAAAATATAATATTAATGCTTGTATTTGAAATGTTGTAAATTGTGCATATGCACATTTATTATCGCAGCTAAGTGAAATCATATAAATTTTGTATCTTATTTCATTTATATAGCTACTGCATGCATGCATATGTGAAATATTATATAATAATGTTCAAAATCATTAATTCATTAATTTATAATCATCAAATCAATAATTAAATATGATGTTCATTGAAATGCATAAAGTGTTGTTTGCTAATGAACAACAATTATTGTTACACTTAATATATTTTGTACAACAACATTACAATGTTGTTGTACAAAACAAAATTACAATGTTGTTGTACAATATAAAATATAATTTTGTAAAACTTTTAAATATTTCCAACAAATTACATTTTGTTCTCAATTTATATTTTCATCTCTAAAAGTGAATTATCATTTTACCATTTAAATTTGCAAAGTGAAAGCTATTACTTATACATATATGATTTTAAAAATGTAAATTTACATATCAGTATTTTCTTTACTGTATTTCCGTTTTTATTTTGTCTATATCAATTAAAATTATATTCATATGCAGGATGTTGCTACTCAAAGCCTCTCCTTGTTCCTGGAGGAAGGGCATTTGTTTGGCCAGCAATACAGCGTGTTCAGAGGATTTCACTTAATACTATGACACTTCAAGTTGAATCACCAACAGTTTACACCAGCCAGGGTGTGCCTATATCTGTAACTGGCATAGCGCAAGTAAAGTATAATAATAACATTTCATAATTCTATTCAGATTTTATTTTAATAAGACTAGTAATACAGTAATCAATAATAAATCCCATTGAAACATGTTATAAAAATTGTAATAACAAATAAAAATAAATAAATCAGCTTCATGCTGTATCCCACACACAGCAGGGTAGGCAAAAGGGAACTTAGTGTTAAGACACTCCATTCCCCACTTTCTGCCAAATTTTCAATAAAGTGGTTTTCATTGCTTAGCAAATAGCAATTCACCTTCATATTGATGATTAAAATATATTTATATGTTTTAATCATCAATATCAAGGTGAATTAATTAAATTTTTTTATGAAAAATTTTAGGTAAAAATCCAAGGGCAAAATGCAGAAATGTTGCTATCAGCTTGTGAACAGTTTCTAGGTAAATCTGAACAAGAAATTCAGCATATAGCACTAGTGACTCTTGAGGGACACCAGCGAGCTATAATGGGTTCGATGACAGTTGAAGAAATATACAAAGATCGAAAAATCTTCTCTAAAAAGGTGAGATAACAGGTTTGAGGAAAGTAATTCATTCTCTTAGATAAGAATGGAATCCACAACTGTCATATTTACAGTAACACAGTGCATCACTCCACTATGACAGCCATGTCTATGTTGCTAAAAAACATGATATATAATTTAGCAGCATTTGATAATAGATAATGATATATAATATTTTTTTCATCTTGTATAATGATATGAATAAATAATTTTTATATATTATATTTTTTACAGGTTTTCGAAGTAGCTTCAAGTGATTTGATAAATATGGGCATAACAGTAGTTTCTTATACTTTGAAGGATATCAGAGATGAAGAGGTAATTTATTTAATCTATTTCAGTCTTCAACATTTGTAAAGTTACAAAATGCCTATTAGTTAATGATATTTTAATTACTTTTCCTTGTTTCCACAAAATCTGAAAACAATGTCCAAAATGTATTGTTGGTAGAATTTTTTATAATCAATCAACAATATCAAATCTAAATATTTTATCAACAATATTGTCATATATTTTATATGAAAAATATAATGTATAATCATAAATTATAAATTTCTCAATAAAATGAAAGTTAGATCTATATACAGAATTCATAAGATTGCTTGATCCAACAGCCCATTGCTGGTTGCCAAGAAAAGAGATAATACTTTTTATATATATACTGTATTGAAGTGAATTAATGAATATGTTATATTGTTGCAAATTAAAGTAGTTGTTGTTCACACATGTTCATTTACAAGTGGAAAAAACTAATTGGAAAGCTTGTTTCTTAACATTGTTTAACAAACAACAGACAACAATGCTCACCAAACAAAAGGGATTACTAATAGAATGATTATTATATAACAAGCAAGAAAAAACACCGCAAATTTAATTATAACTACATTATTTGTTGGATAATTAAAAATAGATAATTCTTTCTATATCTCATAGGGTTACTTGAAAGCCTTGGGCATGGCTCGTACAGCGGAAGTGAAACGCGATGCTCGTATAGGGGAAGCCGAGGCCCACGCTGAAGCGCGAATCAAGGAGGCCATGGCCGAGGAACAACGGATGGCCGCAAGGTTTCTCAATGATACTGAAATAGCAAAAGCTCAAAGAGATTTTGAGTTAAAGAAAGCTGCATATGATGTAGAAGTTCAGACGAAAAAGGTATGTTTTATTTTTTGGTTGCCATCTATCACCTTCTAGCACCTTCTAACATAGGCTGGTGAAAACAATTTATTAAAAAGTCAATGACAATTTTACTATCAAATTTTGAAAGTATTTAATTGCTTAAAAATGTTGTATAGTGATCTAAATCTATTAAAAAAGGCAATTCAATGAAGATTTATAAATATTGTAATTAATGTTAAAGGCTGAAGCTGAAATGGCGTATGAGTTACAAGCTGCTAAAACAAAACAACGTATTAAAGAGGAACAAATGCAAATAGCAGTTGTTGAACGCTCACAAGAGATCAATGTTCAGAAATGGGAAGTGCAACGTAGAGAGAAGGAACTTGAGGCGACTGTAAGAAGGTAAGCACATCACAACATACATATTTGTATATCCTCTTTGCCAATCTAAATACAAGGAGACCTAGGTTTTAATTTCCCATGCATATAGGGAACGCCCTTGCCACTGACGTCTTACTTTTAAAGAGCCACATAATGTATGCACTTTCTCAGGAACAAAGTACCGTCTTCCCTACATAATCAGTGTTTCTGTAAACCTCTAGTCGCTCAATATACTCGAAAATTGGGCAGTGCATTAGGAATGGGCTATCTTAACGCGAAGTTGCTTCTACCTACCTTATACGATACAACGTGTCTATCCAGGATATAACGTGAAGCTAAAGAAAATTCCGTAGAATAAAGACATTAATTATTATCCAAATATGCGACATGTGCCATTTCAAGGTCAACATATTTGTGTGACTACAGATACGAATTGTTAATTACGCATTTCAAAAAAAGAAAACAAAAACAATTACGTCATCTTATTAATAATTTTTTTCTTATATTATTATGAATCAGTCACACATCTATTATCATCTATATATCTATCTTCAAAAATCTATATTGCCTTTTTGTAAAATCTAGTGAGGCCAGTCGTGGCGCAGCTGCACAAAGTGTGACTGTGAAACCGACTGGTTGTGGGTTCGATCCCCACTCGAGGAGATGAAATATTTACTTACTCTTATATTTCCATTTCTTCGCTTTGGTGTCGAGGCAAAGCGCGGCGTTGAGTTCCGCCACTTAACACGCAGTGCCTCCAGAATTCGGCAGAAAGTGGAGAACGGAGTGTCTTAACACTAAACTTGCCAAGTGCGGTAAACACAACAAGTTGTGGGTTCGATTTTTCTTGAGGAAATGAATTATTTAATATTTTCTTATAGAAATATGGCGCAATAATATAAGCTTCAATAGTCTACTTTCTTAAACTAGTCTGATTATACAAATACAAAATGCTTAACAAGAAGTCATTCTTTTTATTTCCCCTATCTAATAGACAAAACGTGAAAGTAGGTTCCGCCAATGCAATACATCGAAAATTGAATGATGCGGGGAGAACGCATTCTTATCACAAGGTTGTTCCTGCGAAATACAGCATGAAGTTAAGAAAAGAAGATAAAAGAATATTATATGAATTATTTATTGGTTACAGACCCGCCGAAGCTGAGAAATTTAAACTCGAGAAACTGGCGGAGGCTCATCGTCTAAAGACGGTGCTGGAAGCTGAGGCTGAGGCTGAAGCAGTGAAAGTTCGCGGAGAAGTAAGTATATTGTATTTTTTTTTACATTTATTTTGAGTAGATTATTTTAAAATTAAGATTGTTATTTTAGTTCAAACTTTTTGGCTGTTATGCTTATACCAATATTACATTTTCGAACGTGAACCATGGTCATTAAATAAAAAATCAAATAATCAGCTTCAGTATTCCGCACACAACAGAGTAGGCAGAGGGATCCTAGTGTTAAAACACTCTGTACCCAATTTTCCGGCGAGTTTTTTTAGGCATTGTGTGTTGAGTGGCGGTGGTCAACGGTAGGCTTTTGTCTTGATGCCAGAGCGAATAACTGAAAATATTAATAAATAATTATTATTCCTTCGAGTGGGGATCGAATCCATAACCGTCGTGTTACAGTCTCAAGTCTCGCGTTATACCCTTGTGCCTTTAGAGATTTAAGTCCTTTATAGTATACTAGCGGCAAGCTCACGGCTTCGCCCGCTTAAAATACATGATTATTGATTTAATAAGCAGAATTAATTGACAATTATAATGACTTCTAATATGATTTTTTTATTACTTTAATATGTAATATTCTAATATGATTTTTTTACGACATTATCGTAATTTCTATAAGAATTTTCGATTGTTTCGACCTAAAAAATACGACCAATGTTGATATTTGATAATCATAAAATATACATAAAGCTAATTATTTATTATATGTATATATTTTTGTAACATTACGTTCTTTTTACCTATGTTATGTTTTTTAAAACTCTGTTAAATGTGCTGATGTCAGTTAATAACATTTAAGGCTGTCTCTGAAGCAGTATATTGATACTGCTTCAGAGACAGCCTTAAATGTTAAATTATTCATTTGGGTAAGGATTCATAATATTCTTTGTAAAATAACTGTAATGATTGCATATTAACTCCTGTACAGTTTTAAAATTAGTTACATATATTATCAGCAAAATGAACAATTGGTAAATATGTAGTTATTACAGAGTACACGTAGAAGGGATGTTTTTAGGCATTTTTATATATATTTATTTCAAACGAACGAACGAACCAAAAAATCTATGTATTTACTTGATATTTCTTTGAAGATCAAATCGTTCTTTATCTATGTGCTGAATTAATTACGTCTTAAACTTAACTTTTATGATTTATGAAGGTAATTCACCACTACTACAATCAAACTCCACTAACAATTCAATTTTGTTTACTTTATTGTATAAAATATTGTATAATAGTGCTTCAAAAATATATATCTTTATCAACAGTCATATAACCAAGACGTTTCGAATGTCATTCTTTAGCCAGGAATCTTACCAGCGCGATTGCTATATAACATTCGCAGGCAAACTAATGCCTTGAGGTCATTAAATGACGATAACTTTTTTTTTAATGAACCGATTTTGATGAAACAAACTTTACTTGTTGAGTACAAAGCTATTGGTGAAACTTTTAAGTAAATCGGTTCAGTACTTTCAGAGAAAAATATGACCATACATATCGACTGACAGACAGACAGACAAGAAATTAAAAAAAAATTTTTGCTTTCTATTATTCTTTTTAAGTGTCCCTCTATCCATTTCAATCAAAATTACTAAATGTACAGACAAAATATTTTTACTGTCTTATGATTTATGAGATGATATTTAAGTATAATTTTATGATATTTAAATATGATGTCTTATGAGATGATGTTTAAGTATAATTTTTACTATTTCAAAGGCGGAGGCATTCGCGATTAAAGCCAAGGCGGCTGCGGACGCGGAACAGATGGCAAAGAAGGCTGATGCATGGAAAGAGTATGGGTCTGCTGCCATGGTTGACATGATGCTGGAGACACTGCCTAAGGTAAAATATAAGTACGCGGAATACGCGGGACGTATATTGTAGGGTAGGTAGAAGGAAACTAATGTTAAAACACTCATTTCCCGCAATGTCTTGAATATTAAGTGATGCTATTTTTTGAGATATTGCATGTTGAGTGACGGAAATCAACGCCGCACTTTGTCTTGTTACAAGAGTAAAGATATGAAAATTATGTCACCATTACATTACAAATATTCATTTTATATTTAATCTTTCTATTAAAAATACTTTCAAAATATGTTAAAAATATTTAGTAAACTCTCTCTCTCTCTTGAATATTGAACTTTATAAACAGTAATCTTTGGTTAGCATATTTTATTACAAATTTCTGGAACATTATTACTAATCACCCTACAGCTGTAAAGCTAACAACATAAATAAATAGTAATAAACGCATAGGAATTTCTTCGCAGCATGATAAGAACATATGGCTTAGTGGTCAGAGCGTTTGGAAGGTAAACAAGAGGCATGGGCTCAAGTCTTTCTATGTGATCTTTTTTTCTTTGTTTTCCTTAATTATTTCAATTTCTAAATATTTTCTAAAAAAAATTGTTTGGCTTTACAATATTGACTAAAATAATATTGACTAAAACAATAAATATAAATTTTCATCTATTATTCTTCTATAACTACTCCTATTAGGCATAGTAAGCCTAACACGAAGTAGGTAATAATGTAAAAGCCGAAAATTCCGCCGAAAAAATTTATAGATCACAAAACTGTTTACTGTGTATCTGCTTGATTATTTGTGCGTTTGTTCACACTATTCTAAGAATTGGCTTAACCGATTTAAGTGCAGTTTGCACTATTACATTCGGACAAACCCTTAACATTTTGAGTTTCTTTTATTTTTAATCGGTTTATAAATAAAAAATATTTCAATCTGAAATATTTTCAAGGCCAATTACGGTATAGGAGCACAAAGTGTGACTGTAAACGCCACTGGTTGTGGGTTCCATTCCCACTCGAGGAAATGAAATATTTATTTAAATTTATATTTTCACTTCTTCACTCTGGTGTCTTTCTGCCACTCAACACGCAATGCCTCCAAAATTCGGTGGAAAGTGGGGAATGGAGTGTCTTAACACTAAGTTCCTCTGCTGAATCGTGAAGCTGCTTAATTAATTTAAGTTAAAACTAATTCTCAGAAAATGTTTTAGTTATCTCCTATTTCTATGAAATTATTTAATCTCTAAGATTGTTTATTTTAAAGTAGCAATCAAGTCTATCATAACAAATGTACATGCTCTCGCTCACGTATGAACAGGTTTCTTCCTATTGTTACAATTTAATAGGCATAATTATTGTCACCGATAACAAAGATCCTTATAAAAAACGTAAAATTCCTACAAGCAAATACTTGTCAAACGTTAGAATATCTATATAAATCAGCTTCACGCTGTATCCCGCACACAGCAGGGTAGGCAGAGGGAACCTAGTGTTAAGACACTGAGTTCCCCACTTTCTGCCGAAGAATATCTATATAAAGGTTAATATTTTAAAATTAATAAAATGAAAAGGTCATATTTTTTTTATTTATCATTTAATGTTTTACTTAAGAAAATTTAATTAACTACTTCCTTATCAAGTTTAGATTTAGTTTTCATTAACTATTATACTGAGGACTAAAGATATTATTTCCGTTTACATAGTAAGTAATGACCGTGTCGTTTTGCTTGAATTGTTTACCATACCTACTAGCACAAGATCTCAGACCCCTACACCTACGTCTTTAAGCAAAGCTGAAATTTTAAGGATTATTAGTCTAATACGTTTGTTACTAACGTGCATGTGGGGAACCCTTTCAGAGGTACCACCAGCTAAAAGTACATCTCTATCTGTGAGGGTGATTGAGCCATCAGATTGGCCTGAGTGCTTATAAGGATTCTTGAAATAGTCCCGTAAATAATATATGTAAAATTGACGCATACTAGTATAACGTAGCTTGCCCCAATTTAAACAACCTGTGGGACGTCTGGCGGGAGTAAAGACCCACGTAAAAGGTCTGGCGATAATAAATAATATTTAATATTATAATATATATTTATTGAATATACATTTTTAACATTATTCTTAAAAATATATTTAAATACGAGCGCTTCTATCTTAACGAGATTAGGCGAGCGTGTACCTTTAATTGGCATTACCTCTGGAAGGACCCCACTTCCAAGTTAGTAAGTACGCATATCATCTTAACTATATATATAATAGACTATTAATCCTCAAAATTTCAACTTTGCTCAAATGACGAAGGTCTGGGGCCCTGAGATCTCAGTCTATACTTGTACATAAAGAAATAAAGATTATGCACGTCGTGGCCGGTTCTGTTATCTTGAGTATTATTGAGGTCGTCGTTATTTATGTAATAGTTTTAACGCTGTTTTAACTATCGCAAAACTAGATGCATTATAACTCGTGCATTTTATTACAAGGTCGATAATGTAACGAGACGATAAACCAGTCACACGTCACAGATATAACTAATTGAAATGTATAATGTGTGTTCTTAGTGATTTTAACACGCTTTTACAAGAAATAATACAAATTGTTTTTATTTTTTTTTAATCATTTTTATTAACATAATATATTTATCTTACTGTATATAAATAGTAAAGTAAATATTTATTTTAATGTAGACCATTAAATCTATATCCCGCTTATAGTAGGGAGGACAGAGGGAACTTGGGACATAAGACCTAGTGTTAAGTCCGTTTCCATTAAGGCACTTTAGTTCCACACTTTCTAATTTTAGAGGCATACCAGAGCGTAGAAATGATAATAATAAATATTTATAATTAATAATAATGTACATTTTATCATTATCCAGTAATATTAGAGTAACACAATTTGCTCTGTTGTTTTATAGAGAACGGAAACACTCTTTTTCCAATGATAGATTAATATATTGTAACTAATTACAAATCACGTCAAAAAATTGTATAAGAGAGTAAAAAATTTGCAGAAATATTATAAAGATATTGATACAAAATAATAATTTTCGTTATCAACACGAACAAGATTTAGTTTTTCCTCCTAGGAGTTAACAGAATACTTATAGATACATAGTTTTTGGCATAATGTTTATTTGTAAAAAAAATCAACTTCACGCTGTGTCCCGCACACTGCAGGGTAGGCTAAGGGAACCTAGTGTTAAGACACTCCGTTCCCCACTTTCTGCCGAATTCTGTAGGCATTGCGTGTTGAGTGGCAGAACTCAACGCCGCGCTTTGCCTCGACACCAGAGCGAAGAAATAGGAATATAAATTTAAGTAAATATTTCATCTCCTCGAGCGGCGATCGAACCCACAACCAATCGGTTTGTGTCACTGCGCCACGACTGGCCTCTATAATAATTCAAACCACTATATTCGTTTCCACCATGAAGAATTGATTATTACAAATAATTTTTTACGTGTTTGCTGCTGTAGTACTTGAATAGTTGGCTGATTATCGTCTTCATTTATTATTTATGCCTTCTATATTATTTTATTATTTCGCTTTTATTATTTAATGTATAGATCTTATCGCACAGTGTATTCGAGAACATTCTCTGTGTTATGTTCGTCTAACTGATATTTCATATTGAGTTCTAATTATTTGCAATTATAATATAAGTAAGCTATTTTAATTATATTTAACAAGTATGTGATATTCGAGGCCAGGTGTCAAAATTTTGATTATCATATTTCTAATTTACATTTGAAAGGTTTTCTATAGTTTATTACTAATTATCCGTTTATATAGTTTTCCGTTTATATAGTTATTATTTTTAGTTATTAATTATCCGTTTATATAGTTTGGAATTCTTTGGCATTTTTTTTATATTCGCTGTTTACGTTCCAAATAGGAACGTGTGTAAATCATACTATGTTGTCATGTTTGATTAAAGTAGAAAAATATTCTGAACTAGTTTTTTCCAACAATATTTTTTATAGATTCCAGTACTTACCTCATTGACAGTAATTTCGGGTAAACTTCTAAGTACTCTCCTTCACTCAAAGAACCTACAGCTTTGCTGCCAAATGTCAGTTTTTGACCTGGCTAAGCCCATTTTTCAACCATTTAAATATTCCCAAAGAGCCATCTTAAACTTAAATGGATCACGACAAATCTCTAATTTGTTTCTGTGTGTCAATTATAAAACAATATTAATATTGTTCAGTATTACTTTTGACGAAATTCTAAGTATATTTTTTGCTTCACGCTGTATCTCGCATATAGAGGAAACCGCAGATGGAACCTAGTGTTAGGTGAGGCATTATGTGTTGAGTGGCGGAATTCGACGCCGTCCTCTGCCTTGTTGCCCAAGCGAGAAAATTAAAATATTATATATTTCATTACCCCGAGTGGGTATCGAACCCACAGTCGTAGCGGGTTTTTTCGTTTATTTATAGTTATTTCGGGGTTCCGGTCATTACTTTCGATATTGTATTGTCTGTATTACGTTACAGTTTTCTCTATGGACATAGATTTATTGATACTATTGATAACTATTATCATTTGTGATAGGTGGCAGCAGAGGTAGCAGCGCCGCTGTCCCAGGCACGTAAGGTAACCATGGTGTCCTGCGGCGGTGGTGAGGTGGGCGCAGCCAAGCTGACAGGCGAGGTGTTGAGCATCGTGCAGTGCATCCCTGACCTCGTGAAGGGGGTCACCGGGGTCGATATCTCGAAAGTGAAGGTATGTTTAATGATTTTGTTGATATAATATGTTGTCTCGGTTTTGTTTGTCAATTTGGTGTTGTGTTTTAGGATAGAGAATTAGTTTTGAGATGTTTGATTTCATATCTATCTTTTTAGTGATAGTTTCATTGATGAATTGTGTTATGATGGCAAAAATGCAATTTTTTTTATTAAAACTATTTTTTTGATTCAATTTATAATTTACTTCTGTACAAATAATTCTACTTTTTTGTTCACAAGATCACGTTGTTCAAACATTTATTTCAGTTTACATAATTTTAGTTTCGCCTTATATTCTCTATTCTAAAAACGCCTCACTTTATGGTAAAGCTAATTAAATTCACCTTTCTTAAAATAACATGCATGTTTATTCTTCGTGCCACTAATAATTTAAATTTTCACAAAATATATATAAAAAATGTCTTCTCTCTGATAAAAAAAATACCAACTCATTGTTTTTTTCTAACTTGGTGAAATGTACACGAGATAACTTATCTAGAGTAGAGGTCGCCATATCGTTAGCCTTTTGACTTATCAATAATTGCAATCCACAAACACATTAATGTAATATTTATATTTCCCAACACCGTTTGTATATTATATTTATGTTAAAATTAACGATTGTTCTTCTTGACAATCAAGAAACCAATAAACTTCAACTATTTATGTTTGCATTAAACATATTTTATTACATATATATTTATTGATTTATATTTGTCTGTTACCTCGCACAAGGCTGGGTAGGCAGAGGGAACCTGAGAACCTAGTGTTAAGACAGTCCGTTCCCATTAAGACACTTTCGTTACCCACTTTCCGTCGAATTCTGGAGGCATTGTGTGTTGAGTGGCGGAACTTAACGCCGCGCTTTGCCTCGTTAAATATATTAACCCTCCCTAAATTATTTGAAGTAGCTTATTATTGCTTTTGTAAATTATGAATCGTTTATTATTCCTTTCGGGATTTTCGTTATATCTTTGCAATTATTGATAAGTTAAACACAATGTTTAATAATTGTTAAATCGCTTTAAATATTCATGCTTACTAAATTTAACAGTAAAATCACTGTGTTCTTAAAAATATCTCATTTGTATATGTGCTAATCCATTTTTAAACCTCTCTTTAATTTCACGTGTCACTCGGTTAAATAGAAAAGTGGTATTATTCAAAAAAACACAATTTGTACAGTACGGGACATTAAACGTTATATAAACGTTATTACTATGTTTCTGAAAGTTGACTGTTAATAAATAAGTATTATACAAACATATATCTATAACATTTATATAAAAATCTGATTTGTATATTGCTTTTAAGTGTTCAGTTAAAGAAAAAGGCGTTTAAAGCCAGAATAGTTTTTTTTTTTAAATAAATTATAATGATGACATGTTGATGACATATTATTTAGAAGTATGTAGTCATACTTCTAAATAATATTAGTAGATCCCTTCTATACAAAGGGTTATTATTAATATTTTTTTTTTCATATTTTCTATTAAAAAACTTAAGTGTTGTTTTTTTTTATCTGAAGCGTTTTTGGAGGGACAACGATTTTAATTAAAAAATAATTTGAGCTCGGTTACGTCAACGTTATTTGCAAATAATAGAATTTGATTGACGACAATTCCAAAACGACACTTGTGTAATCTAGTGCCCATGACGCATATTGTTATATTAAGAGTGTTTAATATGTATAAAAGAATATTAATAGTTTTAATTGCAGCCTAACAAAATGGCAGAATTTATGCTTTTTACATCATTTTGTGAATGAAGTAAAAAAAATCTGCATACGTCGTGTTATCGTCATACAATAGAACTAGTATGGAGGATAACATTTCGTAATTTACAGAATATAACAATTTTTATTAAAAGAATGCTAAGGTTATATTAAATAAATATAAATACATAAAAAAATATGTCACTTTTCTATTTAATTTCGAAAACAACGAATTAGTATGTAGAATTGAATTGAAATAATAAGAGAGGTTTAATATCGACATGTATGTGTAATCTAACGGGTGCGGTTGTAGAGTGTGGATACCGTAGTCCCCACACCGACCGCGCGTGGGGACTCCGCGAGGAAGTTGCGATAACTATGCGGGATCAACTAAACATCTACAATGGCTGTGGAGGCAAGTATTGTACGGAATCATGGTGCACTGTTGACTCTCCGTTGTGATATCTTCTCATTGATCCTTTAAAAAAAATATTTAGTTTTTATGAAACTTTTACTCGGAGAAATTTTTGTTTCGAATAAGCCACTAGAGAAGCAGAGACCGTCGTCAGCCCGTATGTAGTAAGCGGGGCTGAAAGTAAATTTACCAATTGTTTTTTTTTAAAAAACAGATTTATCTTCAAATGTATTCATATAAGTCCGTTTCATTCATACAACGTATGTAAAGTATTCAATATTTATCAATTAATACAATGAATTTATGTTCGATACAAAAAAAGAAGTTTCTTTTATAATATCGAAAAATTAAAAATATTTTGTATCGTATTTCTAATGTGGACCTATTATTTTAATATATTATAACGCCATACATAAATCATTCACTTCTATATATACTTATATATAAAAATAACTGCTAGTCTGTTGATTTATTAAATTGACATTGAATTTATCTTTTGTCGGACTGAGTGAGAAGGTTTCATGACTCGTTGAGTGCGCTATTATTGGACTCATTGCTATTTAGCTTGTGTTGTATGTATATGTGTGGAGTGGATGTGTATTTATGTATCTATACTGTGTGCACGTGTTTTTAATTTTTTGTAAATATTTAAAAAAAAATGTTAATTCTAACAAAGTATTTGTCGACTGAAACTTATATCATAGAGAATACCAGTCGTGGCGCAGCGGCACAAAGTGTGACTGTAAAACCGACTGGTTGTGGGTTCGATCCCCACTCGAGGCGATGAAAATATTTACTTAAATTTATATTTCCATTTCTTCGCTCTGGTGTCGAGGCAAAGCGCGGCATTGAGTTCTGTCACTTAACACGCAATGCCTTCAGAATTCGGCAGAAAGTGGACGGTGGGAACGGAGTGTCTTACACTAGGTTCCCTCTGCCTACCCTGCTGTGTGCGGGATACAGTGTGAAGCTGATTTATTAATTTATTTTTTTATTTTACTATATTATATAATACTATATTTTTTCACAGGATCTTCGCGCCGTCTAATGCAACAACAATCTTCATAGAAAATTAATTTTCTAGCTTCGTATTACAGACTTGAAACATCCAAAACTTTTGCCAAATATACTATAGGATTTTTGTTTCGTTTAGTTTTTTCCTTATAGCGCTGTGCACAAATCTTGTCAGCAAGACAGTGTTGCAGCCCCAGCTAGCGAGTAGGATAGTTCCGGTTCATTTCGAATATCGTATGTTTATATAATTATAATCGATATATAAATATATATTATAATTGATATATAATTATAATCGGTAGTCGGAGGTGATGTTTAGTTGTGAGGCAAATCAGAGCGACGATCGATATAAAGACCAATCGCCTAATACTCGAGAGTAAATTATAAATGACTGTTATAGTAAAAAAAAACCTATATTTTTTTATTTTAGCTAATCTGATCTTAGGTTAAATGAAAATATTTGGTGTTCAAAAAGTACAGTTTAGAAAATGTAATAGTAACGTAATAGACGATATTTTGTGTATTTCTAAAGATTAAATAAAAAAAAGTAATACGTGTGGGCCCTTTCGAATGTGTATTTGTTTATTTGTAACGAATAAATGATTAAATAGGACTTTGATAAATTTTACATTATTGCTTTTCAAATTGTGAGTTGAGAATAGTTGAGCTTAAAATTAAGATAATAAAAAATTTACGTTTCGTGACCGCGTGGGCTCTCGTTGTTTGTTCGTGGACTCTTACCACCGCTGTGTGCTAATTTACTTCCATATTTGTATTTCAACTAGTCAATTGTATCGTTTGTGTATTTTTTGTATGTAAATAAAAATTTAAAAAGTACGCATATGTAAGCGAAACTAGCCTTAAGATGGAACTATCTTCTTCTCCTATCACAAATTTACTTGTATTTATAATTTATTTATTTTTTACCGTATTTCAGCTCTAACGTTGCGTGTTTTTATGAGGTCAGTATATTTTCCACCGAAATGATGATGATGATGGTTGCTTTTCATGTTAGATATTGAATGTACTAAAATAAAATCTGATAAGAATTATTTTCAAGAGACTTGTCGTGGCCTTGCGTTAGATGAATTCAATTTTGATTTGTGGGTACTACGCCTACGTGTAATTTGTAGACTGTAGTATACTTTAAGCATAATATACATTTGCTTTTTTTTTATACATTCCTTTTTAACTATTATTACTTAAAGCAATAGACAAAATAATTTTATATAAAATAGATTTTGCACTACTATTCTGATATTTTATTTTAAACCAAAAACATATTACTATTGTTTTATATAATGTCGTTTCACGTTTAAAACGAAGTTTCTCCTTTGTAACATATCGAATAGTTACAAATTTGAATCTCATGTATTAAAGTGTTACAGTCAATATGTTAATTATGTATTTAGTATTTAATGAACATTAAAAATGTAGCATTATTTCAACTCATCCGTAACTGCGGCTAAAGTCTTATGAGAACCATAAGTTAGTATATATTTTTATACCTATATGGAATTAGTAATAAAACATATTGCTTGGGGGGGCTGGTAACGAATGTTCAATACCATTTGGTCACTTCATATTAAATTTTTCTCGTAAATTTATATGAAAAAAAAAGATATTTTTAAAAAAACTACACCGCCACTATCGCTTCTCTTCTTATTTTATGTATTTTATTTTATATCGTATTATATTCGTTACCGTCTCGTTTATAAGTACTACAAATAATGTATTAATGTAGGTGTATAGAGTGCAATGATTTAAATTTCTGGACTTACCTCGATTTATGTAACGTAGATATTTAAGTAAAATACATGATTGTATAATTTTTGTTAAATATCATTAATAACTATTTCAGGGCAACTGTCTATCTGATGTTTTGGATATTTTTGACAATTGTTTTCTCAAAAATTATTGTGTAGTTAAGTTATGGAGGAAGGCTTTACTCCGCTCTGAGATCTGCTCCAGCTTTTATCGTAGTATTCAAAAACAACTGATTTTATTATTAGTTTTTTAATCGTGATCTATTAAAGAACATGATAGATTTTAGAATTGTAATGCAATATGTTTGATTAATAAATACTTTGAACATTCAAAGAAAAGGTAAAATTTTTGTATACGCATTTATTGGAGTACAAATAGATGTATACAGAGTGTAGAATTATAACCGAGGTTTCGTTCTTTCTTCTTTCTCGTTCTTCATTCTTTTTTACCCAAGAATTACAATTTATTTTGCACATCTGTAATTAACTATCGCCGTTAAAATGCATAGTGTCGATATATTAATATTGTGCTATTATTATTATTTAATGTTACTTTTAAATTAGATTTTAAAACATCACAAAACGAAGCTGCTACCATGGAGTTTTTTTAATTTGCTAAATAAATTGTACCTATAGGCAATATAAGTACTACGAGAAACAAGTAAATTTTACATTATTATCTGGTCATAACTGCAAATTGATAATGCAATTGTGGTGTTACGTCGTTAGCTGAAAAGTAAAAGTTACCTCTAACACTTTATCGGCTTGTGCCATACTACATATTATATGCTAAGCAATTGCATAATGTGATTTCATGCATTATTTTTTTTATTCTTTTTTGTTATGAATTAAATTTATTTACATAAAATATTAATTTGTAATATAATTTATTATTTATGTTGAAGTTATGTTGGGTGCTCTTTATTTTATTATCATTTCAGCACAAATGTATTCAATTACATCATCTCTATTTATATTAGCATCACTTGAATCATCATTCAATAATTATTTATATTTTATTATTTTTCCACTGCTATACAAACGCGATGTTAATGTAATACTTGTCGTCCTTTTTTTTTTAATTTTGTATTTTTTTTTCTTAATACCCGGTGTAAGGGAGAATTTATTTACTAAAACCAATGTCTGAAACGTTCAGAAAAATATTTAAACAGCTGGTACATTGCTTTAGTTGTTCCGTCTGATGATATAAATTGTAACTAAATATTTCGTACGTATAGCAGAAAAATATGTAACTAACTAGTGTACCCACACTTTGGTGGTTTCCATGGGAAAATCCAAATATTAAAACATAATTTTGATATTTTTAATTTAACTATCTCCAACTACACTGTGTAACATATACCTAGCTCAATAATTGTTAACATAGAAACAAAGAATGTACTTTTTTTAGACTAATGCTGACTTAAGGTCAGCTAATCTGATGTGTTGTTATGAATATTGCAGTGGAAAATAATATTCTTTATAATGTAATGATTTAAACAAGTGTGAAAATCTAAATATTGTGGTTTTGATAAAAAAAGATACTATAGAAATGATGTAATCTTCTAAGAGACGTGCACTAAGAGTGGCACAAAATAACTTTGAGTGTGGATCACATTTTTATTAATGTATGTGTATTGACGTGTTTTTATTCATATTTATTCAAATAAAAGTTTAAACTTAAGAATTGTGTTTTTTTGTAAAAATCCTATCACTGTATGCACTTTTGCCTTAATAAAAGTCCAAAGATTATTTAAATGTTTATTTGATGCTTTACAAAAAGATTACCATATATTTATTAATATAGTCAAAAAATAAATAATCAAAGGTTTACTGTAAAACACGTATGGCAGTGTTTAGATATATAAATCTTTTTATATTAAAATATTGACAACATTATTTACATTATTGTTTGAACCGTAAGGCTTTTCAAGTATACAAGGCACAAAAAGTTATATCGGAATTCTTATGTATAAAAAACGGGTTCTACCGACCAACGTTCACAGTAAACCAAGGATATACACTGCATTTTCATAAAAAAATCCTATACCTTCACTATTCTACTGAAGTTTAATTGGAAGTGTTGTTAAAAAATATAGTATATTTTTGGGTATTTAAAATAATCTTCACATGTACTGGGATAAAGATGATGTCTTGTTTTGCTCACTAGCAAAAGAAAAAATTAAGACATGTACCTGAAAATTAGAAAAACTTTAATTAGATATTGTCTAAAAATGTGCCAATTTAAGATCATAGAATAACAGACACTAGGTTCAATCTAGTGTTTTTCAATTGAAAAAGCGATATTAAGTCGATATTCAATAATAATACAGAAGTTAGTAGTTAGTAGGAGTTGGTAGCCTTCGACTGTTTCTTAGCCGATGCAACTGTATTATATTAATGTAATAGTCGAAAATTTTAATATTATTTAAAACTAAAAAGTTAATTGCAACATTTTTTATGTACTAAGTTAGGAATAACCGGAAAATTTTGTATTGATAAATACATAAGATAAGTACTAAATTAAATGAATCACATACCCATATTGAAAAAGCAGATACAAACATTAAGCACGTTAAATATAAATAAAGCATAACTATATAACATATTTACTTTCAATTCCAGAACATTTAAAATAGGTAACATCTCAACGTGTTCCCAAAACATAGGTTACTACTTAAATTAACTTAATGCCCGCCACCGTACAATAACCTCCAAAACATATATTGACTGACCTTAATCTAATTGAAATAGATGAATTTCTCTCCAGAGATGGTGAATCAAACTGCTCGTATATACAATATAAAGGAAAAAATACAATAATTAGTGACATATTATTAGAAAATTAAACATAAGAAATAGTTAATAGTATGCAACTATTCGTTATATATTATGGTAACAGATATATATTAACGTTGAGATCGAACATTCGTTTTAATAACAATGTTTAAAATTCATTAAGTACAATGAAATGATTAATTAGTTCTCGTCATTAAAGCATTGCATGGAGTTGATATTAAATGCTATGATATGTTCCTATTATGTGGTCATGTAGTTGACATCAAAAAATATATATAATTTTATTAATATATCAAAACTAAATGGAGTCTATACAAAAAGTAGTCAATATTTAAAATTTAATTATATCTAGTCATTCTTTATATAAAAATGTTAAATATTTCTTAGCACTTGTGAATTGTTCTAATTGTGGAAGTCAAATTATTTCTAAAGTTATCTATATCTAAATAATTATTACTGCAAGTTTGTACAACAATAGTTACATGTGCGTTTTTATATTTATATAGAAGACTTTATTGTAGTAGTGACTTAAATCCCTTTATCACTACTATTACAATGACTCAGATTCTGTTTACAATTTTTGAAACTATCAATTTGTGCATATAAATTTATTATGAATTGAAATTATTGAGCAAATAAATCTTAATAGAATCTAGTTCATACTTGAATTTATAAATATATAACAATTATAATATATCATTTACCTAAGACTAATAACAAGTAATAAAAAAATACTTATTTTTTACATATTATGTATATTAAATTCTAATTTCTATACGATTTCACTGTCACAAATAGAAAAAAAAAATCTTTCTAACAAAGTGGAATACAGATTTCTTAATATTTCTTAGTATACATTATATTAATGGTTGACAATGTTATTACATATAATTAGTTGAAATTAAAAGTGTATTTACTAATATATAGACTAATGTTTCTATAATTCATACAGAAATTAAAACCGAAAGCAAAAGATAATTTTTCCTAAGGCACATTTTATTGTAAAGTTTATAAGTTGTCACAAAGAAATTAAATAATGAATTCAAATCAGTCTATTAGTGATGTAATGATAATACAAATTTATATTTTAATAAATTTCATAAACATCAAACCCCATATTTACAATTTCTTAAAATAAAAGTAGTAAAGTATTTAAAGTAGTAAACCTAATTTTACCTAACCTTATACGCTAAAATTATCTATTTTAATAGACATTTCTTGAGAGTTAAAATAATATATAAGTTTAATTGTGAAGAATTATCACTTTAGTATTTGTAACTAGATAAATAAACCCCTAATAATCGTAACTACAAATACTACCCATTAATCTATTCATTATGATGTAACTGGATTATTAATATATGATCACATTTAAATTATTTTTATTGTAATGCTATGAAATTGTTTTTTTTTAATTATAGAGAGAAGAAATTACTTAGCGTTCCATGAATTAACTAGGCCGTTGTATGAGAGTGGCATTGCAGCGTGAGGAGCTCAGACAATGCCTGGGGCATACAACCCGAGTGTAGGCTTCCACTATATGAGCTTCTTTCACTACTAACACCAAATTCGAAATAAATCTACCATGATTGACTTTAGTTCTGTACAGGCCGTGATCTGTTACCAAACTATAGAGACTTTACTGTTATACCTTTCGCTCCTACTCCTACCGTGCACAAATTAACTCTAAACTCTAATTTATAATTAGCTATGCTGAAAAATATCTTGTAATTTACTCTTAACATGAATATGTACAAACAATGCATGATTAAAATGGAAGCCTATCATTTGGAGACTGTTATATGATGTTTATAGTTGTAAGTTAATTCAGTAACCATAAATTAATAAAAAAAAATATGGTAACATTTACGATACACAGGCTACTGATAGTTAGTAAGTTACACAAAATAGATTGTAACAAATCAATATTGTTATATGAAATTGTAAATGAAATATAATAGTACTTTACAAATAAAAAATTTTGGCTGTTGTGGTGCACCAGAACTGCATGTGAATTGCAAATTTGCAATTGCAAATGCAACAGTTTTACATCCAAGTCAGCTTGGGTTAATGAAGTATTTTCATTTCCTAAGAGTATAAAGAAGAACTTTTGGTAAGAGAATAAAGTGCGGCGTTTAGTTCCGCCACCTAATACAAAAATTGGGATTTGCTTAAAGAATTGTGTTAACATCATGTTCTCTCTACTTACCCTTATATATAACAGAAAGATGTAACTGTATGAAATTTATAATAATCAAACTGTAAATTTTAATGCCTGTAGGTGAAGTGTGGCAGTTAATGTTTACCATATCAATCAATGGCCCCCTTATTTAAACATTATACCTTACCCCATGCATGTTTGTATCTGCGTTTTCTAACTAAATGTTTAGAAATGAAGTATTTTATACCAAGAATTAGAATAATAAAACAAAATATGTACAGAAAGCTTAACATTCCAATATCCAGACTTGACAAAGGGCTCGTAGCTGCAGTTGATCGGGCTGCTCTCGAACTTTGAATATTATTTGCACTATATACTCTTTGCAGGTATTCAAAGACAGCAGGCAGGTTCCAGGCTCCCCTCGAAAGTCTACATTCTGGACATCTTACAGTACTTGGAAATTGTATTTTAGGATGTTGTGGATCCTCAGTAACATCTCCAGCTAACCTCAAATTGACTTCATTGTGAGAGATCCATAGCCATAAAACTGCCTTATCATTTTCTTTCACATCAAATATTCTATTTCTTGCTGCCATGGCTTGAAAATGTTCAGAACACTCAGTACAACCAAAGAAATGTTTGATATAACCATGCATTGCTTTTAAAACTTTGGGGCCTTCATTACCAGGTTTTGAAGCAGCATTTATTGTGAGTGTGTGAAATAATGTCCATAAACCACATGAATAACCACGGAACATTGGCTGACTTCCCTTACATTTTACGTAATCTATGTCAGTTAAAAACACCGGTGCATGAATAATTTCAAGTCTCTTAACTAAATCATAAACTTCACTTCCACTCCACTGGCTCTTTGTATTAAGCTCTTTACGTAAGTCCACAATATATTCTCTTATATTTCCTCTGAATGGGTAACTCAAAATAATAACATCAAGAAAATCAAAAAGAGCTTGGAGAACTTCCCCTTTCAATATTTTATGTCTTGTTATTTCAGTGTGCAAGCTTGTTTTCAATGTTTTCTCCAAGTCATTATAATAAACAGTATCTGAATCTGAAGTAAGTCCCTCAACATTTAATAAATTAGAACTATCCTCGTGGTTAATATGACGCATTGGAAATACATAGCTTTTAGATTTTAAAAATGTATTAATCTCTGAAAGAAGATTTTGTTTTGATGGAATATTTGGTGTTAACAATGTAGTCTCCAAGGATTTTCCAACAGCAACTAAGCCAGGAAATTTCTTTACATTACTAATTTCAGCCAGTTCACTGACATCATAAACTCTTTTAACTTTAATATGTGCATAATCAATCAAGTCAAGTGCTAATTCAGGTCCTATAGTGGAATTTTCATTTTCAAATATGAGGAAAGTATACAATATATCTTGAGGTAATGGCGTTATGGCTAATTTGATGGTAGCATATGCTCCAATACTGAGGGAAGGAGCAAATGGCAAACGTCCCATAGATTGTTCTTTTTGCATTTTATTTATTAATTGTGCCTTTAATTTTTCAGCACTATCTGTTGCCTGTAATTTATCACCAACATTTGCATTCCCTTTCTGATAATTCTCATGTAAATATCTTAGAGAGGGATACGCCATTACTTCGAATTGCCGACATATTTCATTATTTTCTTCAATTGAACAATCTAGAACTGCCAATTTAATAACTGGATTCCATGGCTCTATCTCAGTTGCCAAACTTTTAAATTTAGGAGCGAAAGCACGACAATGGCCACAATAGCTATTGTAAAATTGGATTACAAATGCATTATTTTGTCCATAAACTAGTTTATCAAAATTCAATTTCGTTAAAATAACAACATGGTCCGATTTGCTATACAATCCTTGCTTTTCAACATCATAGTTATCAGCTATAACTGAAGCGTCTAAAAATGTATCTAAAATGCTAAAGCTTAGCACAAAAAACAGCCAGTAGTTCATTTTTCTTTAAAATTCTTTAGGAGCTTCATTAACTTACATACAGAGAGACACCGCAATAAATTTTATTAAAAAATAGTTGTCCGAAGAATAATCACAATTTACACATACCAACTTTGCAATTGTTAACAAATAAATGAATTGTCACTCTTTACAGATTTTTTTTAAGGGAATTAAAACGATTTTATTTTTAAGTTCAACTTTTAACAAAAAGTTGAAATCCCTGACCTGCAGATGGAAACAGTCCACACTTACACTCGTCACATTCACAAATTCGTCACATTGACACAAAAATAAACACGGTTGCGATTTTAGGCAGTGTTGCCAGTGGCAGATACTATATGCTAAAGTTACTTTTTTAATATATTTATGTGCGGTACATAGAGAAAATATTACTAAATTTTATACAGATAAATACACTATTTCAAGCCAGAATAAGTAAACACACCTTAAACTTTGTAAGATTAATAGAATATTGAGCGTTAAGTATATTTTAATGGCCAATTACGTGGTGTTGTAATGTATTTTAATGTTTGGCATGAAAGTAAAAATGCTTCCAGTGTTAAGCCGAAATAGTAAATTCAAAATTTATTCAACTGATAACCACAACATAATAGAATACCATTTTTATTTAAATTTGTAAACATCAGATTGCCAGTTAAATTCTTCAATTTTAAGTTTTTTGTCAATATTCCTCTACATATTATAAATTTGTTTTATGATCAAGAAAAGCATGCCTTTTTATTTCTTTTGTCATCACCAACACCAACTTTTATATTTGGAAATCTGATTTTTACAAGAGATAAATCTTTAATTTCTAATTGTTGTACTATCTAACCAAGCATAGCACAATAAAGACTTATAATGTTATATAATGGGTATGGCAGTAAAATCATAATGACATATAATTTGTTTTATTATTACTATGTAAAACATCAAACAGATACTATTAAAATTACTGATTTCGGTTAGGAAAAGTAACGTGAAAATAGAGTCGTGTAACAAAGAGATAATATGAGAAGGTCAAAAATAGCATAAAATGTTACAAAAGTAACAATCTGGCAACGTAGGTCTTAGGTTGCTGATGTTACCATAAGCCACAATAAAACAGATAAAAAAAGATGTCACCACTTCGTAATTAATTAATTATATAAATAAAAAATATATATCTAATAATATTCTTTTATTACGAATTATTTTGTATGTATATTTAAATATATGATAATTTCATATGGTTTTCATTTCTTTTTTCACAATATACAAATGTAAGAATACCCTTTAAAATGTAAATTCTTTATTAATAAAATGCCACACTGAAACAAAAATAATAAATAAGAATACAACAGGATATGACAAAAACTGATTAACACGGCATAATATAGATAAATAACAGTGTAATAACTTTTTGGATACATATCTAAATCTTAAATAATAAGCATTACGTTAATGTTACTTTTTAATCAATAACGTGCCGTAACGCTTATATTTAGTAAATTTCACTAATCAGCAATTATCAAATATTGACGTTTGAGATTTAGACAGACAAAAATATTGTTAAATTATTTAAGCACTGATTATTAAAATATTAATATTTAATATATTTTGCAAACTCTTTAAACATTGCTTACACTTGTATCAGTCAGTCACTTAAGTTACCTTGATTTTTTATTGTGATGTCTTAAATTTTTGTAGGTTACATTAATCAGCCTCATAAGTCAAAACAGATTTGCCTTTTATGTTTCTACATGACACGTATAGAAACAAATTAATTTAAAATTAAATATCTTTACGAACTAATATTTTAAATCATAATTAATAATTGCAGGTAGACAATATTATTATTTACGGAAAGCTCCGGTATACCGGGCGACCCAGACGGCTATATCCAGGGGCCAGGATATTGACATAAATTGCATCATAAATCAATATATTCTCCAGGAACCTAGCTATTTAGTATTCGCATGCGTATTATAGACCTAGGAAAATTTGGGACGCCATTTCGAGTGCAATAAACGCATCGAACTGTTGTGCATCCCACGTATATCGAAGAAATATTTCCGGAGATAAGATGTAAGTATTAATAACACCATTAACTTGTTTTATCACCTTCAAAAATTGCAATTAGTATTAGTCTATAATAGAAACTTTTCTAAAATCATGCTCCAAGGAATTAGTCCTGGATGTTCCATTCTCACGTGCCCTTTTTATGAAAAATCCTATGTTTTAAATATGATTATATCACCTAGTTATAATATAAAGTTTTGTGTTATGTTTCAAAACATACAATAAGAAGGCACACAGACACAGCATCTTACTGTATAGGTAAATACTACCTATATTTCTCAAATCTCACTAGGGGAAATGAATTATTTACATTTCTATACTCTGGTAACAAGACAAAGTTGCAGTATTCAACACATAATGCCTCAGAAATTAACTGGAGCATGGGGAACAGTGTTTTATCACTATCTGTAAGAAATGTGATAAAAGTGGAGTTGTTTTTTTTTCTCTACTTTATTTTAATTATCTCTTTTTAAATAATTTATTTAAGTATTAGATTGTTACAAATTAAATGTAAATTAAAGGTGATTGAGACCAGTCGTTGCGCAGGGGCACAAAGTGTAAAACTGTAAACCTGACTGGTTGTGGGTTCAATCCCCACTCAAAGAGATGAAATGTTTATTTAAATGTATATTTTCATTTCTCCGCTCTGGTGTCCAGGCAAAAGCATGGTGTTGAGTTCTGCCACTCAACATGCAATGCCTCCAGAATTCAGTAGAAAGTGGAGAACGGACGTGTCTTAACACTAGGTTCCCTCTGTCTATCCTGCTGTGTGTGGGATGCGTGAAGCTGATTTAAAGGTGCAATCTTAAACACATTCATTTGTATGAAGTATGAATTAAGAAGACATTATAAATATATAAATACATTACTTATAACTGATTTTTGAGTCCAGTTGTGGTGCAGGGGCACAAGTATGTGACTGTAAACATGACAGGTTGTGGTTTGATTCCCAATCAAGGAAATGAAAGGCTTAATTTCATATTTCAATTCATCAGCATGCTCTGGTGTAGAACCGAAGAGCAGCTTTGTGTTCCTTTACAATTCAGTGAAAAGTGGGGACCGGAGTGTCTTAGCACTAGGCTCACTGCCTTCTGCTAGATGCGGGATACAGTGTAAAGGCGGAAAAAAAATGGAAATGTTAAATATATTTATTGTAAGCTTTTATAGTTAAAAACAAAAATCAATAAAACTGATAGATGACATATGAAGTGTTGACGGCGCATGCTCGGAACTAGCGATCTTAAGAAAAAAAATTGCAATGCAATCTAGTAAATATAAAAAAAATATTGTTGTGTTATATAATATATTTTTTTGTTTGTACGATGTTTCTTTGCATAGAAATAATATATTTATAATAAACTGTGATATATGATGGGATTAGTCGCCATCTAATGGAAAAGAGGAGGCCAGCCTTGTCGCAACTAACTGGACTGTAATCGCGACTAGTTGTGGGTTCGATCCTCACTCGAGGAGATAAATATTTACTTAAATTTATATTTCCATTTCTTCGCTCTGGTGTCGAGGTTAATTATTTAGGCTTATATTTTCTTACTAATCCTATTGAAAACTGAAAATAATTTCCTAAATATATTTAGTAGGCGGAAGCTGTATGCGTAAAGTTTTCGCATTTACTTATATTATTTATAAAAAGTTTTTTATAACGATTACACCTTTGAATAAACGAAATGACATTCAGTAAATAATTAAAACATTTTATAATAGTTAAAAACGGAGGAGGTTAAGATCTACGCGAGGGAGGAGGGAGACGCATGCGCGGCTCGCCCTTTCCGTACAAAGAATAAATAAAATCAATATTTGGAAAGTAATAGGAAAAATATCGTAATATTTTAAATGTTCCGTATTTAGTTGTCATTAGAAACAATCTTTGGGCGTTATTTTGATGAAAACTCTGATTTTTTAAATTTTTTTCTGTTGTCGGCATATCAGTTTGTTTGTCCTTTTGTTCAAGCTAATCTAACAGAAACGGCTTAATTGATTTAATTGCAGTTTTCACTACTCTATTTTGGCAAACTTTAATTTACATTTAGTGTTCGTTTAATTTGAATCGATTTACCAATACAAAAATTGTCAATATCATAACAACTCTTTATATTGACATAACTTTTTTTTTAAGACAATATTGCTACAAAATAAATGTTTTATTAAATTGGATAAAACTTTAACTGTAAATGTAAGGATATTGTCTTTAAATTGATAATGTTATTAGATTACGAAAGTAATTGAGATAAGAAAATTAATAATTGTGTAGTAAAAGCGGGCGAAGCCACACGGGAGCCATTATTTATAAATAATTTCATATTGTGTTTTATTTTATTCTACAACTTTAACTAATTTGAATTTACCCGCTTTAGATACATTTTTAGAAGAAACGATAATAATAACTAAACACATGAATTACCACAATTACACAGTACAACTGATTACATTTCTTATTTAATTAAACTTGTGATTTTTTAGATAAAAATGTCGCGTCGCCATGTGAAAAAGCTTCAAGAAGCAAAATTATCTCAGGAAGATAGTGAACACTCTGATAATGAATATGAGCCACCTTGTGTGAAAGAATCGTTTAAATCCACTTATGAAGGCGTAAGTTAATGCTCTGTTTATATGAGAAAAGGACTTTTAGATTGGTTCTATACATGATTTTTGTTTGTAGAGATATATATGAAATATGCTTTTGCGAATACCCTTTGGTGCGAAATACTCTTATCTTGTTAATGTTTTTGATAATAATATATAGTTGCACAATTTTTTTATTTCAATTTCAACAGCTGATTCTAAGCTCTAGCTCTGACGAGGAGGCGGACTCGGGTGCGACGGCGCTCTCGGAAAAGGAAAGACGGGCTCCCGATGAAAAGGAAGAGTGGGCAAATGATGAATCTTCAGACTCTGACCACGGAACGACACATGGACCCCAATCTGGTTTAGCGACATCAGGTCCTTCTGCGTCAGCATCAAAAAAATCTGAAAACAAGAAAAAAAAGAAAAAACAGAAAAGCAAGAAAGCACAGTCATCTGCAAGTACTAGTGCTGTATGTTAATTGCATAAAAATATTTTTACATGTACAATTCTTCTTTATTGTCTATGTCACCCTTATTCATCGTTGACGGCTGGACCGATCTGGGTGGATTGAAAAAACAGTAGGGCTCCAGTAGGTGGCCATGCAGCCCATATGTCATGTAATATGTTAGCTAAACTGCAAAAAATGAGGTTACATAAATATCCCTTTTCTTGCTGGGCTAGACTTCTACCGAACGTACTAGTATTTTTTTTTTAGATATGAAAATATAATTTTACTTAAATGATATTTACCGTAGTTGGACGAGGTGGAGCAGTCGTTGTCGGAAGTTAATGCAATGCTCGGAGAGCCCGCCAAGCAGGAGGTCGCTGGGTATATCGATGAAGAGTACGATGAAAAGGCCAGATTGTTCTCTATAAAACGCAAACATGTTAATTCGGCGAATGAGCTAGCTCGTTTGTTCGGCCCGGAAACTGAGGATCTGCCAAGGAAGTACGTTGGGTTCAGTTAAATATATTTTATCAGTTAACTATGACATAATATTATTGATGAGGCTGTTTGTTTGTGGGCTTGATATTTAATCGATAGAATCAATAATTTTCATTCTACTACTCTGGCAAGAAACAATGTCTGGTATTTAAGTGGAAATTGAAAAGAAGAGTGTATTGGCACTAAGTTTTCTCTGTTTACCTCGCGGTATCGGTACGACATGGCGAGAAGCTATAACAAATAATATTTTTTTTATATTATTATATTTTTTTTTACAGAACATGTCGCCGGCCCAATTTGAATCGCATATATAAATGCAAGATCATACAGAAGGACTATAAATTCCAAAAGCTTGGTGGGTTACTATTTATCACACTTGTTTGAATATTATAATTTCATAATTTAATATTATATGTATATACCAAACTATATATTAAATATAACGAAACTTGTACAATTTCAGGCCTATCAATGTCCATAGTGCATCGTGATTCAAAGAAGATATGCTTTGTGTTTGATCATAGCAAAGAATATCAAAAATTTCACACTCTCTTTGTGTCGGAAATTCAAGCAAGGTAATAAATTGAACTCTATATTCCACATACGTGAGTAGTTGAGCAAATAGTTGATTCGAGTGAAATCGGACCGGCACCCGTCGCGCTCACAGTCTGAGTCTGTGCCGCTGAGCTACGATGACCTCACAATATTTATAAATAATATTTCCTTTTGCTTTTTTACTACAAGCACTTTAATTAATTATTATTGGCGTTATTTGTCTGTAAGAGATTGCATGAAGCGATAACATCTACCTTTGCATACATACATATATACATGTGTATACATATTTATATATATTGTTCTATGTTATTAGTATTTTTTGTTATTTTTGCAATAAAGTATTGTATAATTTATTAATATTATATTCTACAACTTGTCTGTGCCAACAGGATTTCAAACTTGAATACCCCAACCGAATTATCATTAAAATATATGCATATTGAAGGTCTAATCGAGGTAAGCTATAAATACATATTATTAACGACGTATTAAAATCAAAATATCGAAGTGAAGTAATCAAAGAATATAATTGTTTTGTGTTTATTTTTCAGGCTTCGGATGTGATGTTCCGCCTCGAGGACAGCCGCGTGGCCAGCGATATTATTGAGCAAGCAATCGCTTACATGCAATATGCAGCCCTGCCATCGTTCAATTTGCTTGATGTAAATTTATTTTATTTTACTAACTGTACTAATGCTTGTAAATTGAGATTTTTGTTTTTGCTAAATTGACCTTGGGTCCTTCCGAAATGACGTCACACGTTAAGGAAGTGGGAGGGGGCGGCGATGTGATTTCGTGAGATCATGCTTTAAAATATAATTTACAAATATTATTTATGAACTGCTACTGCTATTTTAATTTAATATTAGATGTAAACTAGTTAGGACAGAATCTAACAAATGCGACAAGCACCCCTCGTCCAAATCACATCCTGTGACGTGATTTGTGAATGGTCCCTTACAATAAAATTGAATTTAATATGATATGGTGATACATTATTATTTATTTAATTTATTTTTCAGCTCCGGACTAGGTTAGAGTATAAGTATCCGGAAAACAGAGCATTTCATATAATGCTTTTAAAATACATACATTTGTTGAGCAACCGCGCTTGCCACCGTACTGCTATGGAGTTGGCCAAGGTTCTATTGAACCTGGACGAATCTGACCCATTGGGCGTGGTTTTCATCATTGATGTAGTCGCCCTTCGCGCCAGGGAATATGAATGGCTTCTGGACGCCATCGCTTTCTTAGAACTAGAGAAGATGTTGAGACATATGTTCAATATAAAGTTTTCGAGGGCCTTAGCCCAGTTTCTCACTTCGTATCCCGATTCCGGTGAGATTATTTGTATTTTTTTAAATAAATGTTAGATAGGACGCGAGTAAGTTATTCTTAGGTTTTCTTGTTCAGGATGTCGATCTACAGTCTCACATGGTTGTTTACATGTACAATACAAAAAACAGTCTAATGTAAGTGTTTAGATGTCCGGTATCGAATTTATAGCAGATATTTTGATCTAGATTTTCCCTTATATGAGACTGAAGAATCATTTTTCAGTTGTATTAGGTTCGGTTTCAACGATTGCTAGCTTTGTATACACATAAAATGGAATGGATGTAACTCATCAGAATGTTTGAAATTATTTCAAATTAAATAAAGTATAAAAAAAGATCTTAAATGTTTATACCTCTTATATAACATACAGGGCTACACATAAATAGTGATTTTAAAAGTCATATCTTGATTTTCTGAGTCCACACAATTATTAATTTAACTAATAATTAATATTAATTTAACTATTAATAAATTAATTTTAACTTAACTGTGATAAACTACGTCCATTTAGTGTGCGCGTTTTTGCATTAAAATTAGATATAGCTATCAGATAAAGTAATGAATTCCTATAAAGACTTTACGACTTTATGAGACTTTCCTATAAAGACTCTACGACCAACACAGCTTATCATTCATTAGAATTCTCCTGCCTTTATATAATGCAAGATTAGGAGAGCATTTATTATGTGGATAATGCGGCTCTAAAAATATTTATATTTAGATTACAACTCTACAGTCGCATTATTTACATAATTTCAATAGATTTTTTTGATTTATAAAATATTACTTACTATTGATATATACGTGGCCGCCCTGCCGCATGGGCACAAGAATGTGACTGTAACGCGACGATTATGGGTTCAATCCCCACTCGAGGGAATTAATTATTCTTTATTATTATAATATTTTAATTTCTTCGCTCTGGCCCCCAGGTCCCTATCCATTCAAACCCACTCGATACGCAATGCCTCCAAAAATTCAAATTCAGCGGAAAGTGGGTAACACAGTGTCTTAACACTAGATTCCATCTGCCTACCCTGCTATGTGCGGGATACAGCGTGAAAATGATTTGATTTCTTTTAAACTGACTGATTATTTTATATATATAACGTAATAGTTACTTGACATCATTATCGTCGAAAACACTTACCTTACCTTAAAACCGTAAATCTTGTGCTTATTTTATAATTAAATAACCAATTATTATTATTTCGAATAATATTTTATCTTCTATATATTTTTTTATCAGTGATTTTATTTATATTGTATGTTTGTTTTGTTATATTGTATTTATTAACGTATATGTTATATAATTTAACGTATATTTCTCCATCTATTGAAATCCTTATGGCTTTAAACAATGAATTTGTCAATATAAAGCATGCGAAGTATATAACATTTTAGATGATGATATAAGAGTAAATATATGGCTATTGCGATATAGTTCCTGTCGCGTTTAAGTTTGAAATGCTGAACTTAAAATTTCGCAAATGCATAGGTTACTATTTTTTTTTGTAGCTATGTCTAATATGTATAATAGTAACTTTGTTATATATTTTCATACAGTAGAATGGTGTAACACCCTAAAATGGTTGAATATGATAATTTTTTCCAGTTATATATATAAGTGATAAAGGATGGAAATAGATATGTTATTTAACATTTATTATATTGCTTGCAGCGGAGCGGGAAACATCAGATCACTACATCCAGCACGCGTTGCTATCATATCCATGGTTTTTGCGCCTAATTCTTCATTATACCAATTATGCGGATCAATCGGTCCTCGGATTTGAACTATATAGCGATTTTGCATGTAATACGTAAGTTGACATGTTTTAGTTGCACTCTACAAAGCTGTTAGGGCTCGTTTTGGTAATACGACAAAGCGTGGCGTTGAGTTCTTGCTAGTCATCACGTAATGTCTCAAAAAATTGTTTAGTGCTTGGGGAATAGAGTGTCATTACACGAAATTGCTTCTGCTTGTACTTCTTTATGCGGGTTACAGCGTGACGCTAAAAAATGTTGTGTTTTAACATTAATTTATTAGTGTCCCTGACCAGAGTGTGCATAAATCTTACGACATTATTTTGATCAACTTGTTGTCGACCCATTTGCTTGAAACTTTGTAAACGTGTTGGAATCCGATGAGAATATAATATGTTCATAAAATTAACCGGATACCCTTGTTAAGGAGTAGATTTTATGCGTTTTTTTAAATTTTATTTTGGAGGGATGAGGTCGATAAAGTGTGACATTGCGTGACAAGGAGTGGGCAGGCGTTTAAATTTAGTGACAACACATTTTTCAAAATATAGTGTGTAAATAAAAATTCAAATTCGTCTAAACATGATCTTTTTTTTCAGGACTCCGCAGTGCTTAAAGGATGTGATCGGTCTCTATGCGTCTTTCACTGCGCCACAATGGCGCGATCCTTCTGTTATGGAATGGTTACTACAAAATGCTACATCGTTGGGTAAAACTTATGCTGAAGACCATTTATTGAGGGTATTTATATATTTATTCAAATATTATTTATTATTATTTTCTAGCTTCATGCAATATGTAGCAAGGTATACAGAAGGAACTTTCTGTTCTGACTCTCCGTGCCCTACGCAAAACAAACATGCGCTATGTCTTCTTACCAAAGCGAGGAAATGGAAATAATTTCCTCGAGCGTGTCGAATCGTCGCGTTTACGGTCAAACGCTGTTCCACTACCACGCTGTTATACTAGTTCATACATTAAATATATAATCTAAAAATATAGAAACAATTTTGAAACTGCTCTGTGACGTCACATTAAGTAGGGAAATAGGATAAGTTCATTTATAGATGGATTTAATTAATAATAAAATTTCAGCAAGCCGCCCGGACATGTGGAGAGGAGAGGATTGCACTATTCCCGTGTTGGCCGGACAATATGCATCGCCATTTGATTATCATCAACGCCATGGCTAACTTTCTTGCCGAGAATGTAAATATATCTTTTCTTATAAATCATTATAAGTTTGTACTTTAGGTAATTATTTTTAATGAATGAATTCGATTAATATCACGAATACTTGTGTTACTGATGATATCAATTTGACAATTGGCGTTGACATATTATCATTTGTTATCATCACTCATCAGACGTAACAATTGTTATAAAATATCATTATTTAAAGTGGAAGTCTAAAAATTCTTAGCCACTAGCTTGAACGAGATCAAACCTACAACCTTCACATTTTCAATCCAACGCTTTCCCACTGCGCCACGGTGTTCTCTATTTTTTTTTAACTAATAAGTACTTTATATGGAACATAACATTGAAAACGAAATTATTCATTATTAACAGGGCATGCCATCTGTCAGGTCCAATCAAGGCTACGACCCCGTGCCGCCTTCCAACAGCGTTATCCGGTACGACTGCACCCCCGCCCCCCTCCCCATTGCCCAAATGGCCAATGGCGGGTCGTTAATTAGCGAGTTTTTCGCATCTATACTACCTAACTATGTTGTTCCTGGTGATGGTAGACAGGATTGAGGCATTTGTACTTCACTCATCTACTTAATACGTCTCTGTAGGCTCGTTATTTGTAAACGATTTGAGTTGATTGTTTGTTATGTATATTTGGTATCTGGCAAAATCGGCAGGGCCCGATTCAGGATAGAGGGCCCCGGTGCAAAGAAATAGAAACCTAACTTATTTAGATTTATTTTGGTGTCATTTACCTATAGTTGTTATGACTGAACAATTTCTATAATTATTAATACACGGCATGGACACGAGAAATCTATGGTGTGTAACACATTTAATAAAAAAACAATATGATAGTTTTTTGATTTTGTTGTGAAGGCCCGGGACAGTAGCCCCGCGGCCCTCTTGTTAAATCCGGCCCTAAATGTTTCGTGTATTCTTTTTTTTCTGTAACAGCGCTGGCCTAATTGTTAAATACGGTGCTTTTTTGTACAAATTTAAGTGCTAATATAATATTTTATTTTTATTTTTTATTTGCTTTGTAGCCACTCTCATATTGTCATATCTTTTATTCTTAACTGTGAGCTTGAATCTAAACATATATACAAATACATATATATCTATATATCAAACTATACGTGTAATGTTAATTATGTATATATATTTATATGTACATAAAGGATAGTGTACTATATTTAAAATAAAATGTATTAGAAAAAATCAACAAATAATGATTAGTATTATATATTTTTTTTATATAATTATTATAATCAAAAGTACATTTTATTTTGTATTTATATATAAAACCCATAATCTAGCAGAGCTAGCAGAGGAAAATAAAATAAAAGTTAAATGTAACGAAAAGTTATTGTAATTTATTTATTAACGTTCTAAAAAAATGACAAAATCATATATTTTATTAAAAAGCTAGGGGGGACTGCAAGTTGACAAACTTTTCATTTATGTATGGTTCGCTATTCCCTTTTTCTTAATTTTCAGCATCTTGCTGAAAACACATGATTTACTTTTACTATAAATTTGTATAATAGTTATTTGCTCATGTGGAAATGACTTTCTTGATGTGGCTTCTAGATAAGTGTCTATTGTATTATATATAGGATAAACCATATAACTGTTGCCTACTTAAAAATTAGAAGAATATAAACATACATATGCGAGTTATTAAATATTTTTTACATTTTTCTTACACACCAACAAATCCTCCTATAGAGTGTCATGAAGTTTCAGTGAATGTTAACGTGACGAAAAGCATATTTTACAATATGCCTTTCGAAAAACGAAATATTGAAACTAAAAGAAATATTGTTTTTATTTTAGTCACATTCATCCAAAAATTTAGCAACTTGTTCACCAGTCTTGACAAAATCCCATATTGACTCTGATGACAATTTTTTTGTGTTGCCAATATCTAAATAATAATGTTACTATTAAATAATCACAGAACCATCTAGTGAATTATAAAGGAACTTAAATGATGCTAGTAACAACTATAATTATTCTCCTTAAATCACTATCACTGGGCAATCCCTTTCTGGTTTATTCTATATACTATGTAGTAAAATTTATTTACTATTAATGTTGTATATTAGTTTTTAGAAATTTTATTGATGTTTGATGTGCTTATATCTTTCATTTTTTAATATTTTCACTTTAAATTGTTATTAATTGTCTAAAAAAGGGCATTCCAAATTATTTAAAAAAAACAATAAAAATTAGCATAATACCGAAATTCAACCAACCTTTGGTTAATCAACAAGTTTTTTATGTTTGATGAACTATTTTTTCCTATATAAAGACTTGATTGCATAAAATGTTATTTATGAGCTCATTTGTATGGAAACGTCCACATAATAAAAAAACATAATAAATAAAAGAAACTACCATTTTTACTTTATAATTTACTTTTAACTTGGATAAATTACCTTTAGAAATAATATTAATGATAAGTATTCATTTCAAATATATATATTTGTAAAATATAACAGAAAGGATGTTGTTATAATGTACAAGATTTCAAAAAAAATATACAATGTAAAATTTTAAGTTGCAAGTCTTTATTTTACTCCTTTTTACTTTCATTATAAGTCTTAGACAGAATTATAATAATTTATTTTGTATCTATATAATGAAACTTATTAATTTCTGAGCATATTGCATTGTAAGTTTCATGTAGATAGAATTCTTGAAAGAAAACAGCTTTTTTGTTTTATTTAGCTGAAATTTGTCATGGCTTATGTATTTTTTTATTTTCATCTCATTGTATATGAATGTTTTCAAATTCCAGATTCGGACCATAGCTGTTATTTGGGAAATATTTCTAAAATTACCTGAAATATATTTCAATGGTCAGGTAGTTTTGGAAATATAATATGTACTTATAAGGTAAGAAGGACGAAAGGAGTGTATTAAATTTGTTTTAGTAGTGGTGATTTTTGATGTTTTAATATAGATATTTAACATTATCAAATGCTTCATATAGATTAAATTAAGTTTATGCTTTAAATATGCATATATGTTTATAAATATTTTCTAATGAAGTATATAAAAACGATGCTTTTGATTAGACCAGGGATAAAGTGCTAAAATAAAAAACAATATAGATTACTTTTTTTAAATTCTTTTCAATGCTATTAAAAAACTAAAATATTAAACTTTAAGGTATGTTGAATACATATTACAAATTAAATCATTTGTTATAAATGGCAGCTACGGTGTTCATTATGTTTTATGTTTATAGCCTATGTATGATCCGGCTGCAAAAAGTGACTGTTTTTTATATAATTTTTTTCTTATGAATCATGTATTTAATGGTATGGTTGCGTTGCAAAATTTTGCCCAGTAACCTGTAAATAAATTTCTGGTAACGAATTTTTCTTCATAAATTGTAGGTACATATTTTTTAGTAAACCCAACATAATTTGGACGAGAATAATGCAAAGAATCGAAATAATAAAGGTTGCCAGCTCTCAGTCATTCACAACCATGGGTTGACAGATGGAATAGACAGGTGTTCTCGTTAATTATATGTCAAATTAAAGTTTATTCTTCTTTTTACACTATAGCATATGGTTACCTGTAAAGTAAGTGCCATAGGCTGAGGCTATGATATTTTTTTTTCCAAACCTTTTCATAAGATTGCCTCTTGGCAGTTAGAAGACTTCTTGTCTTCTGAATAGCTATTTGGAAACTAAATTGAGGGCTTGTGGCACAGGAGCACAATTGTAAAAAAAAACATCTATTACACAAGGCAACTCGTTGTTGTGACTGACTGGAAGCTGGAAACCATATTTTTTCAATTCCTTACTTCATTCGATTTCATATTTTCAAGTGACATTTATTAAAAAAGACACGTATCTACAATTTATTAATAAAAACTAATTACCCTAAATTTAATTAAACGTTATTGTGACAAAATTGCGAGGCGTACTCTATCGTAATCTATTCTTCTATAATACCATTTATAAAAAAAGTCTTATTCAAAAGAGAACGAAGATACAGTCTAGAATATATAAAATTAATATTTTTAAAATATTTTGTACTTAAACTTTTTTTTTATTTTATACTAGTAATATTTAAAAAATAAAATACAATGGGCGACAATTAGTCGCTTTTTAAAAAATTTCGAACCCAAACCAAATGCTACTAAATCGTAGAGTTTTCAATGATATTTTAATGTGTGCAGTTATTTTAATTCTAGTCCATGTGGAACTAAAGATACTCGTCAAATTGTACTTAAATCATATTTAATACTTTTTATTCATTAAAATGACTTAAAATATCATATCATCGGTCACACAAAATACGGTCCTAAGCTACCTAATCCGAACAAGTTGCTTGCAACGATGTTTGTCAGTCGAAACATGCTGTAGCATGCGACATAGTGCAAGCGCAACATGCGCATGCTGTTTATAGATAAGATCTATGTGGTACTCTTTGGAGTTTCGCGCATTTCGCTACTATAGTTCACTTTTGAATACGTGTTTGATACGTTTGTTACGATAAATATGTTTATCATTTAACACTTTCTATTCTCTATAGATTTTTGCACAAAAAAGTAGAATGTTATTAAACAAATTTTTATAAGTTTCAATATGTAAAATTTTAGTATCATATCAACCCCATATCGTTTTAATCTGGATTTTTTTACGTGTGTTACCTACATTTAACCTAAAATTTTGTTCGTCCCCGTAGGTAAATTTTCCATAGTGTATCCTTTGTTAATCAAATCGATATAGATCAAATTAAACTTAACTAAAACATAATATTCTATATTGAATTATATATCTAAGTATTGTCTATGTTGGTATAAAATATGACAGTAACAGTAGATATCGCTCTGTTATTTAGAATTAAACTCCATTCGTAAATTATATTTTACTTGTATATTTTCTAGCACTGAAGAAGAGGTAGAGATCAGTAGGATGCGTGCCGAACTTCACGAAGCGGAACATGTAATCGCTTCAGATGATGACTCCTATGATTCGGATTGCATTTTCCTGGACTCTGACGATTTTTCAGATAAGGAGGAAAACGATCAAGTTCAAGTAACAGAACTACCTGAGGAAGAAATGTGGTACCTAGATCAAGAACAGGCCAATCCCACCGTCCAAACAAGTGAGAGTACTTGCTTGGACAACGGTTTTGTTAAGGAAGACGACTTGTGCGAAATTGAATTAAACGCTAACGATGAATAAAATTAAACAGAACTTGCAAAATTTCAAGAATTACTGCACACTCAACGCATTCTATAGAATGCGTTGAGTGTGCAGTGAATTCTGTAGTAATGGCACGTTATTGACACAATATTTGATTTATGAATAAATTATAATAAATTTGATCTTCAATTGCAATGTCTAACTTAACCATCAGCTTAGTTTCAAGATCTTCGATTTAAAAAATGTTTTAAAGGTCAAAAATATAAAGGCGAAGGTGAAGGAACAAGGAAGATATTCATGAAGCAGATGTTCAAGAAATTGATGATATTGATTTAATTTATTTAATTTGTTGATGATGTACTTAAAGGCAGATGTAAAATATTTTTTCGATCATGACGAAGAAGAAGAAAAAGAGTGATGATAATGTAATCGTTGATGATGCAGGAGATAAAGAGTGTTGTTTATGTAGAAATTGAATAAAGCCATGATGTGGATAATGTTATAAATTTTAGCATCATCATTATTGCAAGCATCAATACTACACTTTTGATGTTACATTTGAAAAATCTTGTTCTTGTATTCAAGTTGCCCATTTAAGTGAATATTTTTTCATATAATATATTATGATATATGTGCTTTTATCATTCCATGTTTAAAAGTAACTCAAAGGAATTATAGAGAATAATGATACCTATATGAAATAACTATAAAAGGAATGGATTCTAAATATATATATATATATATATATATATATATATATATATATATATATATATATATGTATACACGCTGTATGTGTGTATTTACAATCTACATGTACCCATTTTCAATTGTCGTTTAAATATTATATAACAATATCATATTAATATATTTGTAGTCTTTAAAATACAGTCATTCTTTAGCAAATGGAAAACACGAAAGAACCGTGTGTAGTTTATTCTCAGTATTATAATATAAGTATACCACATGCTCTCTTTCTCTTTCTCCTATAAATGCATGTGGTGATATGACAGTCTGTTTTTACTGTCACTTTTCAATTTCGAATCTCAAATCGCGACGTGGCTGAAGAAGTTTCTTTTTAAAAACATATACAGTGCTTAAATTGTATAAATGTAAGTTTAAATTAAGTACCTATATTTAATATTGATTTATTAATATACTAACATTTGGACATTTATTTTTGTACTGTTTTAACAAGACTCAGGTTTATCTCTACTAAGAAGTGATATAAAAAAAAAACTTTATTTAGTTATTTATACTCTGTATACAGTATATTATATTTGTTTAATGTGGGTACTAAGTTCACGATATGCATATTTCTGTGTTTAATTACTTAGGTAGATGTTAAAAACGTTGAGATAATAGTTAAATAAAGTATCCAACACATACATCCAGATATTGTTTTAATTTAAATTTCCTGTACTCGTAAAAAAATGTATAGTAAAGTGCCCAATATCCTTTTAGAGTTTCATTTTATTGTTTTATACTTGCTTATTAAGAGTTCTGACGACTTTGTCATGATTTAAAGGTTTCATATTACTTTATCAATACAAAGCTTTTGAGTATACCCAAAGGATTTGCGTTGATGTTTGCATCGATTGCTCCCTCAATGAAGGTAATCACTTCATGCTGACTAGCTGGCGTTAAAAGTGCACTTCGTGCTGAACTATAAAGTGAAGTATAACATTGTAAATTTTTGTTTTAGCACAGGATTGTTAATATAATTTGATTTATATAATTCCTAATACCGTCGCTACAGAAAAATATTTAACATTATTCAACAGCAACGCCCCATTTTCTAATAGTGATAGCGACCCTCACACAATCACACACACAATTTAGCGCCATCTATATTATTAGCGTAGTTGTGAACTTCAAACTCGCCTACATAGTATAATTCAACTAGGAAACAACATTTCAAAAAAGTCTAGGAAGGGTAGATAGGTGGCGCCAAAATAAGTTGAATCTTTGAGAAACATCTCTTTATATATTAAAGGATAGAAAAATCAATTCTGTACATGAAAGATATAAAAAAAAATTGGGTCGATTAACATATTGATTATAGAAGCTAAACAACCACTTATCAAATTCTTGTCTGTCTGTCTTTTTGTTCGTTGTGTTGTCTGTTTGTTTGTCAATCACGCAAAAATTAACAGACAGAAATGAATGAATTTTAGTGATAGGGTGATAGTGTCTGGAGGTATATTTATTTGGGTTCATCCTGGTTTTCATTATAGTTTCCTTAAAAAAAACCTTCCACTAACAACATTTTTAAAACAGTCGACACATACTTAGGAAGCATTAAATGTTAAATTACAAAAGACATTTACGAAGCTGTAAGGGGATGGATAGTTAAAAGATTAAAACTTTTCAAGAGTGGCAGTAAATTAAGAACAACATAATCGTTTTACACGAACATTAAAATCATATATTTATGGTGATAGATGGCTACCTATTTTTGCTCACTGAATTTAATTGATTTGTTATTTATATTAATTGAATTACAGGATTCAGGTCATCAGAAGGCAGTGGTAAAACATCTGACTGTAAATGCACTGGTAATAATATAAAGATCGGCGTTGAGGTATGCCAATTACAAGCAAAGTCTCGACAAACCCTACGTAAAGACTTTGCGTAGGGAACGAATTGTCTTACAATAGGTTCTTGCCTATCTTGCTATAGGGATACTACCGTATCCCTATAGCAAGATAGGTGACGGATACGGTGTGAAGCTAATAAAAATATACTAGGAATATATTTGAAAATAATAATTATCTGCAAAATATAATGCTTTTATGGTTTTGGCTCTCTATTATTATTGGCCATTGGCTCTTTTTATAGGTTTTAGATCTTATACTTTTCAGATTACAAATGTCATTTGAAGAATTTCCTTAGCATATGTACATGATATCAATATTGGCACCGTGCACGACTACAGCGCCACCCAGCGTACGCAAGTTTGTGGGCTCTGACGCTTTGACATATGATGGCGGGATTGTTTGAAAACATTCGTAACATACTTTCAAATTCATTTATATTACTCAATTACTGTGATTTGGGTGGAAAAAGTGTCGATAAATCATTTCTGGTTATTCAAATTGAGAGAGGTAAGTAATCTCTATTCAAAATTGTGTTTTATTTTGGTTATATCAGAATTTGTTTACTACTTTTTTAGTTGTAGTTTTACTGAAAAACAAGGAAACAAAGCAAATTTAATGGTAGTTAGTATAGTAGTTACCTAGTTTTGATATTATTATAATAATTTATTTTCTAAATAAATGATTATTATAATATCAAAACGTGAACGAAACGAAATGTGATTTATGAAAAAAAAAGTAATTAAAATAAAAAATAAACTATTAATACTGTATTTGTGATTGATTGCTAATGTTTTTAATAATAATTGGAAATTGTTGAATGTTACACCTGCAAGATCTATAAGTTGCTCATCATTACAGATAGATGAAAACCCAGTAAAATATATTTTTTTTTTTTGAAATCGCCACTTCTGTGTATATTTTTTTTTAGGAGTATTACATATTTTGTTCTTCATTTTATTGTAATTTTTTATATAAATATTATAGTTCAGTTGTCTATTTCTGTTTGTATTTCTGCATCACATACTTCGCTATAAATATATCTATTACATGTAAATGTATTTGTTGCATTGTAGAACAACTGCAACTGCTGTAACTCATTTTTAATAACTTAGTAAAACGATAAGTCGAACAGATTGCTTTGACATTAATAAGTGACAAAGCCTACATTTTTTCTACTTTTGGCCACCATGAGCGCTGCGAGCGTTTATAATACTGTCACCTAGTACTACGCACCCTGCCAATAGTTTTTGTAAATATTTCAAAATTGGAACTATAGGCTTAGGGTCTATTAAATTTCCATAAAAAAAATTACACTAATTCATAAATTGGAATCATGCTCTTTTTCAATTATATATTTTTTTTAGTTTTAGCTGTATCCCGCATGTAGCAGGGTAGGCAGAGGGAGTCTAGACGTTCCGCTTCTCACTTTCCGCCAATTTTTTATTTCATTTTAATAATAATATATTTAAGAATTTTAAAATTAAAATGAATATTGCTTATTTTTTCAGCTTTTCTCCATCTTTATTCGTTTGTTACATTATTGTTGATTTGTTAAAAACTATTATATAAAAATATATTTTATAGCTTAATTAGTCTTGATATTTGCCTGTCTAATCACATAAGTTACTATTGTTTTATAATCTGTAGTTGTGGTATCCGGAGCTATTATTAAATAAAAAAAATATAAAAGAATATTGACATTATCTTAATAATAATCAACGCATAATGTATAGCTGTCTAACTTCTGTATTTTGTATAATAGCCACAGAATTTTGTGAGAGATTTTCTTTTTGTGGTTTAAGGAGTAAGTAAAATAAATATTAAATAATTTAAACCGTTAGAAATTTTGTGCTTGCGAATAAATTTGTTATAATTTTGCCTTTAATGACATATGGTCTCTATACCAATTATTATTGTCTGGTCCGTATAAAAATGACAAAAAGTTTTTTATTTATAGATATTATAAGGTTTAATAAGTACATAAAATTATTAATGAGGCTGAAAGATTTATCAATAATAATTAATGTGATTCATTCTGAATATGCATAAAAGTGAAGCTCACTCAATTTATTACAAAATTTTGTTACGCTTCCATATAAAAATCAGAATCCAATAAAATTAGTCTACACTTATAAAAGCTTTTTGACTAAATATTGCTTATTGCCTAATATGTTATTAATTTCTATAGCGATCTTGTCGTTATACATGCGTAATGTGCTTTGTCTACATGAAAATGCCGCCACTGTTCTTTACCACATCTTTATAATGATGTGCTACACTATGCCTTTGATGGGAGCGGTATTGGCCGACAATTTGATTGGAAGATATCGGTATGTTCGAACGTTACTTGATAACAATTAAAATTGTATACATAGATACAATTTAGTGAAATTAAGATTTAGAATAGATAATGTTTATTGTTAATTGAATTAGGTTTAGAGGACAGTCGTGGCGCAGCACTATGGATAATGGTAGAACAACGGCAGATCAAAATTCATTTTTACTAAAGTCGTCCCTGACGCACTTTTTATTTTTTTTAATAGTATAATAGTGGACCTTTAATGTAATGAATTATTTTTTCGTGAATTACATTTGGAATATATTTTTTTTTATTGTGAGAAATTGTAATACGTAAGAATGTCTATTTCAGGTTGTTCGCATCGATATTTTAAACTTAATTTCCTTTAAAAAATGTGCAAATAGGTATAAAGTGTTATATATTTTTAAAAAGCCTATAGTATGTAGATTTTAAAACAATTATTATATTGTGGATTTTGTGACTATATTCCTATAAAAAATATTAACAATAAGTGAAGAAAAAAAAGGTACGTGTTTAAAGTTCNCCTACATCATACCAGAAAGTGCTCTCGATCACCTACAAATGAGGATGTATTTCATACTCTTCTCTACACATCAGATCCGTATATTTCCAGTCATAGAAGAACATATAGCAAAATTGTGAAGATATTTGATGAAGACACTTTAGATCTTATAAAAGTGAATGAACTTATTATGGATCCCGAAGTTCACCAAGTATAATTAAATATAATATACTCATTATGTAATATACATTCATTTCTAATATTATTCTACTTGTAAATCAATTTTTGTAAATTTTATATTTTATTAACTAAGTATGTGTAATCATAACTATTAATTTCTTACTCAAATATATAACAGTTTAAGAAACATTATTTTTTAATAAACTAATTTAATAATACATTTTTATTACTACTAAAAGTAGTGTGGACTAAGGAAATTAAATAATCTTTTTTTCATTATTTTTTTAATATATATATACTCCAATAAAAGTATAATATCTGAACTTTACCTAAAGCGCTATTTTATACTTCATGTTTGTGCAAAAATTCAATTGTTTATCTTAACAAATAAAAAAGTTATCGATTTTTGATCTGATATAGACCTCGATTGCCCATAGTGCGCAGGGGCACAAAGTGAGACTATAATCGACTGGTTGTGGGTTCGATCCCCACTCGAGGAAATGAAATATTTATTTACATTTATATTTTCATTTCTTCGCTCTGGTGTCGAGGCAAAAGCGCGGCGTTGAGTTCCGCCACTCAACACGCAATGCCTCCAGAACTCGTAAGAAAGTGGGAAACGGAGTATCTTAACACTAGGTTCCCTCTGCCTACCCTGCTGTGTGCTGGATACAGTTTGAAGCTGATTTTTTAATTAGATTTTATTTAGTTCTAACCCTTTTGATTACTTTGGGTGTATATGTATATATTGATATACTATATACATTTACAATATGTCAATTGCAGGTGGCGCCACCTGTTTATATTATTATTGACGATTATATATATATATATCTAGAGTCAATTTCTTTAAAGCCTAAGGCCTAATATAATCTTAGACAAATGAAAATAAATTGTTTAACATAAACATTACCATAAATGTTAAATGTTATATATTTATAGGAATGTTACAAGCGGTATTTTTCGTTTAATTTTTCATTTCGCTATGGTAAAAGAGTCGATTATTTTGAAATCTATTTGTTTTTAATACTGTTTCATCTAAATCAAAAAAAATTCATCAATCTATATATATAAAAGTCTATATATATAAAAGGACTTGTGCTGACTGACTGAGGTAAGACGCACGCAGAGCCGTAACCGCTGATGGTAGAAACGTGAAATTTGGGCAGATGTTTATTTTCATATTCTGGACATCCACTAAGAAGGGAATTTGAAAAATTTTAACCCTAAAGGGATGAAATAGGGGTTGAAAGTTTGTATGGAAAAAAATTTTAATCTGTACCGATTTTTATAAAATTTGAAATTCAGACTCTTAAAAATATTTCATTGAACACGTGTTTCATGGTTTTTAAGAATTCACCCCCTAAGGGTTCAAATAAGGGGTTGAAAGTTTATATGGAAAAATCTTTAAATTGCCACCGATTTTTATAAAAATTTCAATTCAGACTGTTAAAAATATTTTATTGAACACGTGTTTCGTGGTTTTTTTTTGGATTCCCTCCTAATAAGCGGGCAAAGCCGCGCGCGCCCTCTAGTTTATTTATATGAGCTGAAACTACCGCCGCATCGTGAGGTGTATTTACTCGCTGTACAAAGAAAATATTTTTCAGTTACACAATATTTGTTATATAAACAACCTCTGCATAAAAGCATACTTTAGCTCGGCTGCTATCAAAAGTTTTTTGAGATTTATTTGCCTTCATTAAAAAACATATAAATTATATTTCTCTTTAAATTTAATATTATATTATAATATTTACTTATAAATACAAATAAATAAGCTTCAAGGAGACCAGTCGTGACGCAGGGGCAAAAATGGCGCAAAGGGTAAAACAGGCGACGGTTTGTCCGTTTGAATCCCACTCGAAGAAATTCAATATTTTAATTTCTTCGCTCTGATGTTGACTTTTGGTACTCAACACGTAATGCTTCCAGAATTTAGTAGAAAGTACGTACCTAAAAGGAGCCTACCTTCTATCCTCTGCCAACCTTTATATCCGGATACAGCGCGAAGCTGCTGAATGCTAAACAAATAAATAAAGAAAGCATGATTAATATTTTTTTATTAGTTCTTTTATTCATAAACTATAATCAATCAATAAAAACGACATCTCAAGATCGGTCTCCGAGTTGAGAGCGGCTTATAAATACGGGACTTAATAAACTAACTAACTAGAAAAATAACATTACTAAATTTTATCCCAATAATTGCAGAGTTATCCTATATTTTTCTACTATCTATCTAATCGGTGCTGTATTATTATGTTGCTCCGCGATACCTACTTTAAATCTTCCACCTATGTAAGTTAATTTCATTTTCATAATACTAACTACAAAAATTGAGGCCAGTCGTGGCGCAGCGGCACAAAATGTGACTGTAAAACCGACTGGTTGTGGGTTCGATCCCCACTCGAGGAGAAAATATTTACTTAAATTCATATTTCCATTTCTTCGCTCTGGTGTCGAGGTAAAGCGCGGCATTGAGTTCTGCCAATCAACACGCAATTCCTATCGAATTCGGCAGAAAGTGGGGAACGGAGTGTCTTAACACTAGGTTCCCTCTGTCTACCCTGCTGTGTGCGGGATACAGCGTGAAGCTAATCTAATAATTTAATATTTAATTTTAAGTACAAAATTGTTTTTGAGACGAATATGTTAGGTACTCGAGACAAAACTTCGCTGTTTTTTGTAGTGCCTTATCATTGTAAAATTATATTTTGTATAGATATTTGTAAATATCCATACAAATATAATTATAAAATGTAATGCATTAAGAAACGGAATAGTTTGAAGTATAAAATATCATGTACTTTTGTGTGTATGAAGTTGTTTGCCTTTGTAACTTCAACTCCTGTGCATAGTAAAAACTCTGCACGGTAGAGAGTTCCTAAGTCTCTGCCAAAGACAAAACATGTAAAACTTAGTAAATTAGTTTCTCTGTAAATTGAAAAGTTAAATATATCTATAGATAAACTATCTTGGTAATGGTTGTGATCTCAATTTTATAGTTCCCCACATGCGAAGCGTTGCATCTGCTTGTTTGAATTATAAAAACTGGTCTATTTAAAATTTTAAACTTTTAAGCAGCTTAAATTTAATTTTAACGACTATACAGATCTACGTCAATGCTTGGGCTTGCATTGATAGCTACGGGAACCGGTGGTATAAAACCTTGTGTGGCGGCCTTTGGAGGAGACCAGGTTAATATATATAATTCTTTTGAAAGATATACTCGAATACTAATTTCTCATATTTTACGATACGCAGGAACTAGTTACAGATCTAGTCCAAATCCGTTTTCCAGTACGTACCTAAAAGTTTACTATAGCCCAATTAAAATGAAGAATCTGTATTAAAAAATGCTGGTTGATGCTAACAGCTGTATGAATGGACTTGACGCTGTCAGTACACCTTTGTGTCTTCAAAGAAAAAAATGCTTTAAATTTAAAGTCTATATTTCGTTATTTATTTCTAATAAATTAAAAAATAAAATAAATATATTTATTAATTATTTAATCCAATCTGCCCATGGACCAGTCTACCACTCAGTCAACCAATTGGTCAAGCAGACGGCCAAACATCAGTCAACCAATTACCTTACCAATCAGTAGATTACGTCTTCGTTTCATATTTGATATTTAGTTAAGTTTTGTTTCCAGCCAGAAAGACCAAGAAAATAATATTAAGCATGCTTGTATATACTATTTCAAATTATTTTGTGATTATTTATTATATTACTCTGTTAACCTTTAATTTTTTACACTATTATTATTTTTATTTCTTTTACTATATTAATAATTTTTACCGTTTTTAGTTTCGTCTCCCAGAAGAAAACCACCTGTTACAAAAGTTTTTTTCGACATTTTATTGCACCGTCAACTTGGGTGGGTTTATGGGGATGATAGTGACGCCGACGTTACGTAGGAGTGTCATGTGCTTTGGTGACGAGACCTGTTACGCGTTAGGCTTTGGATTCCCCGCCATCCTTGTGCTTATTTCGATTGGTTAGTAAAGACTGAGTAGGTACATATATTATTATAAAAAAAAGTTTCATCCTGTATCCTGCAGACAGCAGGTAGGCAGAGGGGACCTAGTGTTAAGAAATTTCGTTCCCCATTTTCCGCCGTATTCTGAAGACATTGCGTGCTGAGTGGCCGAACTGAACGGCGCGCTTTACCTTGACACCAAAGCGAAGAAATGAAAATATAAATTTAAATAAATATTTCATTTACTCAAGTAGGGATCGAACCCACAACCAATCGCGTTTATAGTGACACTTTGTGGCTCTGTAACACTCCTGGCCTCAATTTATTATTTATTACTAAATTTATTATTGTGTGTCATAATAATATATTTGAGACTAGTCCTGGCGAAGGGCCCCAGGTTCGTTGTGGCCTGAAATATTTAATGTTTTCCTTCCTTCGCTCTGGCGTTGAATCCCGCCACTCAACACGCAAAGCCTCGCAAGAATTCGGCGGAAAGTGGGGAGCGGAAATATCTTAATGGAAACGGAATGTCTTTACACTGGATTACCAGGTTCTCTCTGCTTACTCTGTTATGTGCGGCTTACACTGTGAAGCTTAATAAAAAATATATTCAAATTAAAATTTATAATATTGTGCTGAACAAAAATGTAACTTATTGAAATTAAATAATTTAAAGTATTTTTTTTGAATAGCACAATATTATAAATCGTTATAAATTGGTTTACATGATAAATATTTTTTAGTTATATTCATTATGGGAAAGCCCTGGTATAAAATAAAGAAACCACGTGACACTATTACATTAAAATTTGTTTCGTGTGCCTGGGTGAGTTCTTTTTTATTTTAAGTATTTATTGGTGATGATATTTCTTAAATGGTGTTACGTACGTAACTTAAATTAGATGTGTAAAGTAAACTAAAGATAAGTAAAGATATTATGATTATTTAGTATAATATAAATAGTAAGTAAATATTTAGGTGCATCCATAGTGCTTCCTTCTGATCGCCGAGATGTTGTAGAATTAACTTGATGAAATGGTAGGCAGAGGGAACCTAGTGTTTAGACACCGCGTTCTCCACTTTCCGCCGAATGCTGGAGGCATTGAATCGACGCCGCGTTTTGCCTCGACACAAGAGCGAAAAAAATTAAAATATAATTTTAAATAAATATTTCATTTCGTCGAATATTGATCGAACAACGACCCACTCTAATCTCTTTAAAAACACAAAGGCCAATCACAAAATATGTAGAAGAAAAATTGGAAAGTCAATCATAAACCTATACTTACATAAAACCGAATACGGCGATGAATAAAGTTGAAGTGTACCTGTACAGGCACAGACAGCTGTGATTTTCAACTAACTGTGTTTTTCCAAGTGAATGTATCTATGTAGTTAGTTAACTAACTACACGATACCAATTACCAATACACAAACATACAATTTTACCGGAACAGCTTGACCGATTTTTATGAGACATTCACTGAAGTATAGAGGGGTTGCAGAGCACTCACTATATAGGCTACTAAATAGTAGCCTATATAGTATTCTGTAATTTCCACAGGATCGGGATTGATACCAGAAAAACGATTATTGTCGTAAGTGCGGATATACCTATATAGGTAGTAGAAATATGAAATAATTAAATATTTTTCTAATATATTCCAGACATTTTCTGCAAGCAAAATCAAATAAAATCCCAAAAGTTTAAATCAATAATAATAATCATGTTTTTTAAATTAATATTTCGTACATAACAATAACTTAAAACGATAATAACTGCATACTACAGACAATAGAGGCCAGTCGTAGCACAAAGTGTGACTGTAAAACCGACTGGTTGTGGGTTCGATCCCCACTCGAGGAGATGAAATATTTATTTACTTTTATATTTTCATTTCTTCGCTCCGATGTCAAGGCAAAGCGGTGCGGTCAGTGGCGGGCCTCTAGAATTCGGTGGAAAGTGGGAAATGGAGTGTCTTAACATTAGGTTCCCTCTGCCCACCCTGCTGTGTGTGGGATACAGCGTGAAGCTAATTTTTTTTTTACAATGGATAACCATACTATTTTTTTCTGAATACACATCAATTCGTATAGTTCAAGCGGGCGAAGCCGCGCGGGGATCGCTTGTTACTATAATATAGAGAAATAACTGAGAACACAGGGGGACGTAAAGGGCGCATCGAATAGCAAGCACTACTGTTGGTTTCATATTATGTCGTCGACAAGGGGTAGATTGATATGCGACAACTCCGCAGTTCGTACCGGCTTTGTTTTATAATTAGGATAAATATAAATATTTAAACTATAAGTATAAAATATATAATTTCTATTAAATATGATATGTATTTGTTTTATTGTATTTGTATGTGCTCATAAGTATATATAATAGTTCCCTACATTGGTAAATCTGTATTGTGTAATGTAATTTCTGATTTGCATAACATACTTTATGATTTTTTAGTGTAGAAGTTTTTTTTTCAGCAGTTTCACGTAACATGCAAATAGTAGGGTAGGCAGAGGAAATCTAGTGTTAAAACACTCCTTGCCCATCTTTCCGCCCAATTTTCGAGGCATTGTGTGTGTGGCATTCAGTTCGCGGTACTTAACGCCACAGATTACCTATCCTTGGAATCAGAGCGTAGAAATGTAAATATTAATAAATTCATTCTCCGAATTGAACCCACAATACATATATTTTTTGTAATATAAGCGTTAATTAAAATTTTAAATTGAACGGTGCATGTTCCTGACGTTTGTATTAATAAAGCACGAGTTGTTAAGAAGAACACTAATAAATAAAAGAACAGTAATATTATATGTATGTTAATAATATCTACTCGTTATAACATATTGAATTTGTGCATAAATATTCATAGATTGTAATTTAAATTCTAGCATATTGGTTAGGTCTTTTATATGCTATTTCCTTGGGATATTATAAATTGTGTGTAAGTTGTTATTGATGACCCCCGGGTATAATACCAAAGGTTGTCCCGGCACATCCATCACCGTCACCGTGTAGGAATAGAACTGGCGTACAAAAACAGAATCAATCAAATCTATGTTTTTCTTTAATAAAAAAAAATGTTTTTTCTTGCAGTGTCTGGCATGTAGCAGGGTAGGAGAACCTAGTGTTAGGACACTTCTTTCTGCACTTTCTGCTCGAGTTTTAAAGATTGTGTGGTAAATGGCGGAATTCAACCCCGCACGTTGTCTGCTGAGAGTATGAAAATGAAAATAATTCGTTCCTCCTAGTGGTGATCGGAGCCGTAACCATCACGTTTTCAGTCAGTTGGTGTTCCCAGTGGAATACAACGACGACTCCTATATAAATTTCTTGTTATGTTTAATATAAGTACTCTTCTTCTAATTATATTGTTTTGCATTTTATTTTAATAATATTAATAAAATAAATATTTTAATTTTCAGTATGGATTTAAGAAACGTATTTGCTACGATAAGAACGTGGATGGCCCACCTCGCTGCCATTGGCTAGATTATTCTATTGAAAAATATGGAGAAAAGCTTGTTTCTGATATGAAAATTGTCTTTTCTATTTTATATCTGTATCTTCCAGTGCCAATCTTTTGGTCCTTGTTTGACCAGCAGGTTTTTAATATTCACATTGTTAATAACGAATAGATTTTTTTGCGGAAAATTATTATATTTAAATAATCATAATTATATTTTATACTCACTAGGTATTCTCTACTAGTGAGTATAAAATAATATAACAACGTTAAAAACTAACATTTACTCTTTTTGGCCGTACTTAGTGTCAGGATGTTCATTCTCCGCTTTCCACTCAAAATCGTGACACTGCACCAGTCCTGACAGACCCTAAGTGGGAAATTAACTATAATTTTAATATAATCACTATCCCTAGAGGAGATTGAACCCACAACCATTTACAGTCTCAGCTTGTTAACGTTGTTAATTTGACTAAATTAAGCAAATATTTAATTGTAATTATGATATTAAATTATCATTTAATTATAAGTAGCAAATAGCAAAGTAAAATTATTAATTAGTAAAACATTTAAATACATTTCCATTTATCGTATGACGCAGTCTTTACAAAATATGAATTGTTATTTTTTATCTTTGGAGGCCGACATCCCATAGCATCTGCCGGTTTTAAACGCGACGGTCGTAGATCTCTCTTGTCTCCTTCAAATTAATTTTCACTCTGGTTCATGAACTATTTTACTTTTAGCGGCGTTGAGTTCTGCAACTCTATACGGAATGTCTCAAAAATTGGGCGGTGCGTGGGGTACGGAGTGTCTTAAAATTAGATTATCTCTATTATATCCGAGATATAGCGTGAATATAAATAATAAATAAATAAATATTACCTTTATTGTATAAAGTCCCATCCTATAAACTCATTCCGTTCTAAATTCTCTATCATTTAGAGACCATGTCTATTATGTAAATACATATTATGAATTCATACGTGTCAGCCCGTATAAATAAAAATATTAACTTTATAAATATCTTTATTTAAATGTCCGAATAAAAAACATTTTCCATACAAACTTAATTTACGTTCAAATCGATTTGTCAGGGATCCCGGTGGACGTTCCAAGCGTCCCGGCTACGCAGCGAGGTGCTCGGCATCACTTTAATGCCAGATCAACTCCAAGTGTTGAACCCTGCCATGGTACTCTTGATGATTCCCGCATGTCCCGGGGGCGCCTGTCCGTTGTTGCCTGAGCTGTCTTCTTTGAATAAGATGTTCGCAGGTGGTATTCTAGCAGCCATGGCGTTTGTTTGTGCTGGCATTCTTCAGATTGGTATTGAGGTAAGTTACGATGTTAGATCGCAAGAATCTAATTTAAGCCTAAGTTAAGTTTTGGAAAAATATTTTCTAGGTATATTGTGTCACTTTTAAGCATGTATTTGAGAACTAGTATATCTTAATATGTGGTATTTATTATTTTATACTATTCATATGATTTTGAAATAACTGAATTTATATACATATAATAAGACAGTAAAAATAATTTATCTGTATATTTAGTATTTTTGATTACTATAAAGCATTTTTTTTGTCTTTGTGTATGTATGATCACGCTTATCTCCGAAAGTACTGAACCGACTTACTAAGAACACTAAAATCACCAATTTCTTTATTTTAACTCGGCAAAACCGGTTCATTAAAAAAAGTTATCGTCATTTGAATTAACTCAAAGCATAACTTTTATAATTTTTAATATTAAGAAATTCCTTTGGTTGCTTTTAGGCTAGTCGTAGCACAGGGGCACAAAGTTTGACTATAAACACGACTGGTTGTGTGTTCGATTCCTACTCAAGGAAATGAAATATTTATTTAAATTTAGATTTCCATTTCTTCGCTCTGGTGGCAAAGTCGAGGCGAAGAGAAAGAGAGAAGCTGATTTAATTTTGATCTATTTTGTTTGTTCATTTTAATTACTCAGGTACTTTTTCTAATATTAACAATTTTATTTCCCTTATTTATGCTTAATAATTATTATATTATATTAAATTTTGGCTCATTTTGATTATTTAGGCTTATATTTTCTTACTAATCCTACCTATCGAAAACTGATAAAAAAATTATACATGTATTTAATAAATATTCGTATATTTCAAGCGGGCGAAGCCGCGCGGGTTCGCTACTTAAATAAGAAATGATTAATAGGTATATATATTAAAAACCAGTTAAATTATTGAATAGGTATTAGTTCAAGGAATAAGTTTGTTTACTTGGTTTCTTATAATAACATGCTCAGCTAGAGAAAAAGAAATCACGTTCAATATTAACATATTTAAGTTTTTGTACATACTGTAACTAATTATTTAAATATGATAACAAATTTAGCGATCCACACTCCAATCGCCGGGGCCCGGCTACACTGGCCTCGTGATATTGAACACGCTGGCGTGCCCTGTCGACGTGACGGTGAGCGGTGAGACCATGCGGATGGAGCCGCGCGGCACGGCGCTCGTCACTCCTTTGACATATCACCCCTATGACCTCGTAGCGGCCTCTCCTCGCAATTGCGCTGGGAGAATCATGAAACTCAACTCGGCCAATACAAATCTGCAAACGGTCGCTGGGATGGTTGGTACAATATTCATTTCAGTTGATTAGGCTGTTACACGTTTGCTTTGACTAAATAAAAAAAAAATAAATCAGCTTCACGCTGTATCCCGCACACAGCAGGGTAGGCAGAGGGAACCTAGTGTTAAGACACTCCCCACTTTCTGCCGAATTCTGGAGGCATTGCGTGTTGAGTGGCAGAACTCAACGCCGCGCTTAGCCTCGGCACCAAAGCGAAGAAATGAAAATATAAATTTAAGTAAATATTTTATCTCATCGAGTGGGGATCGAACCCACAACCAGTCGGTTTTACAGTCACACTTCGTGCCGCTGCGTCACGACTGGCCTTAACTAATAATTTGACTAATTTTATGTAATTTCTATATTGTAGTTTATGCCAGTCATTATTGGACAAAATTCAAACGACGAAATGTCTTTCTATTTTATGGATCCAAGTGCGTTCGCCAAGTCGCTAACCGGAAAGCCAAAATTGAAGTATGAAATATAATTGAACAATTATATTTTACTTTTAATTAAATCAATATAACAATAACGTGCTATATGTTTTAGTTATTTATAAATTTTAGAGTTGTATACATAGGGGAAGCGGGTCCTAACAAAAATATCACTATAACTGTAGAAACAAAGAAACTTCTAAGTGATATATACTATGTTTCGAATGAGCCAGTCGATCACATCGGGGAGTCGGCGTTCATGTGTCTTCAGCCAGGGAAGTAAGGTTTTGAATTCATTTTTCAGTCATGTTTATTAAAAAAAAGTTATTAAGAGACTTATATTTGGATGTTTTAATTTTAAATATTTTGTTTAGGTAGATGAGTATGGAAGTTTTGTTAATATTTATCATATTTCTGTTATGGGATTACTTTTGTGCGAGTATTTTTATAATCTATACAACAGTATGAAATCAAAAATATCTTATAACATAAGAAATTTTCGATTTCACACTCTTTTTTATAGTACTTCCTCATATTATGATGTTCTGATAACAAAATAAAGTGCGGCGTTGAAATCCGCCACTCAAAATGAGGAACGAAGAGAATCTTAGGTTCCCTCTGCTCCTATATGCAAGATACAGTGTTAAGCTAAAATAAATATATACCCGTATCCTTTAATCTACATTTTCCGTTCACCGTACTACATGACTCCTAAGAAATAATAGACTCACAGACGACATTTCTATTTCCCATCCAATAACGCTGACATAATTGCCTTCCTTTGAATCATTAATGGATTGTGATCTAAAAACAAAATTATTCAATTTTTAACATTTTTAAAGTGTTTGCGATTGCTGTGTTTGTTTGTGTGCGTAGTGGTCCCGCTACGTTCATTTTTTTTTACGTTTTCTAAATAAGTATTTCTAAGCGTGGAATAATACTTTAAAAATGTTAAAACACATTTAATAAGTAGTAATCTTTGAGTAGCGGAAATTTGTAAAAATCTCCCTACAGAGATGCTACCAACATAAATAAGTTGTAACAAGCGCATAAAAATTTCGACGTAGTTTGATGAGAACGTGACTTAGCGGTCGGAGCGCCTGGTTGGTTTCCAGGAGGCGCGGGTCTCGCTACGTTCAAATTTTTATAAGTTTTTTAAATAAGTAAAATTATTCATTTTTAAAATGTTATTCTGCATTAAGTTAAAAAACGATCTCGAACCCGCGCTTCCCGTTTACCCTCTAGCCACTAAGTCATTCATTCTTATCAAGTTGCGTCAAAAATATATGACCTAGTGGTCACAAACTTTGACGGTTTCCACGTGGGGTGACTTCGAGACCCGTTACGCTCCGATTTTTAATAAGTAAACATTTCAAACATTTTCACTAAATAATTAGGTTTATTTGGCACGCGAGGAGTGCGGGGGAGGAACTGGGCAGTGGGGAAGGTTACCTTCGCGCGGGGGGTGTGTATGTATTGTGCGTGCGTGAGCGCCTCGGTCGGCTGGACGTGGCGGCGCTGCACGCGCCCAATCCGCCCAACGAGCTGCAACTGCTGTGGATCGTGCCCCAGTACGTGCTGATCTCCATGGCTGAGATTTTGTTCGCCGTCTCGGGGCTGGAGTTCTCTTTCACTCAAGTTAGGATCGAATTGAAATTTACCTTGTTAATCTATTTAATATATTACATTTTATTATATTAATTAAAATTAAGATCAGTCACAATAATAGATGCAACAAAATGTTGTACTTGTTTTCTCAATTACCCACAACAAAGTATTAAAAAAAGTGTCATGTATCTATAGTAGATATATGTAACGAAAATAAGAATAAATTTCTAAATGAAATCAGATCATGTAATATATTATTATTTCAACTTCACGCTATATCCCGCACACAGCAGGGTAGGCAGAGGGAACTTTGTGTTAAGACACTCCGTTCCCCACTTTCTGCTGAATTCTGGAGGCATTGCGTGTTGAGTGGCAGAACTCAACGCCGCGCTTTGCCTGACACCAGAGCGAAGAAATGGAAATATACATTTAAGTTAATATTTCGTCTCCTCGAGTGGGGATCGAACCCACAACCAGTCGGTTTCTCAGTCACACTCTGTGCCACTGCGCCACGACTGGCCTCATAAACCTAATAAATATTTTATTTCAGGCACCTAAGAGTATGAAGACAATAACAATAGCCGCTTGGTACATGTCGGTGGCTATCGGCAATTTAATAGTAATCCTCGTCGCTCAAACGAAGATATTTGAGTCTAGGGTATTTGTAATTCCTTCACTAAACATACTTTATTATATATATTGTTGTAATGTATATTTATTTTTAATAATATACTGTATTAAAATAAACGGAAACGATGTATTTTCGTTGGATACTATAGAATGAATTCCAGATCATAAAATACACTTATAGCAATTTGAGCGAGTCATTTCAATTTGAAGCCCATGTATGTCATTAAAATATATTTATAATGATAAAGTATAAATGTACGATAGAGTACGAGTACGATAGAGTAAAATAACATGCGTTTATATAATATATCATTAGATATTAATAAATGAAATAATATTAATTTTATTTTATTGTAAAAATTATTGATTGAGGCCAGTCGTGGCGCAGCGGCACAAAGTGAGACTGTAAAACCGACTGGTTGTGGGTTCGGTCCCCACTCGAGGAGATGAAATATTTTCTTAAATTTATATTTCCATTTCTTCGCTCTGGTGTCGAGGACAAGCGCGGGTTGAGTTCTGACACTCAACACGCAATGCCTCCAGAATTCGGTTTTAAAGAAAGTAGGGAACGGAGCGTCTTAACACTAGGTTTCCTCTGCCTACCCTGCAGTGTGCGGGATACAGCGTGAAGCTGATAAACTAATAAACTATTGATAAGTGACATATTTATTGCTTCACAACAAATACATAATATGTAAGTATATGGGCGTACAGGCGCGACGTAAACACGATAGTGGTACTTACTGTAGGTTCACATCTGTCCGCATAATACATAATCGACAAATTTAAACCACAAAATAATTATGCATCACGATCTCCCTGCTGCACGTTCCCAGATCTCAATTAAGAGCATTTATGCATTATGACTGTAATTATTGTATAAACTTAATTTATTCTCAATATACATACATGTATACCGTACTAGAGGCCGGTCGTGGCGCAGCGGCACGAGGTGTGACTGCAAAATCGACTGGTTGTGGGTTCGATCCCCACTCGAGGAGACGAAATATTTACTTAAATTTATATTTCCATTTCTTCGCTCTGGTGTCGAGGTTAAGCGCGGCATTGAGTTCTGCCACTCAACACGCAATGCCTCCAGAATTCGGCAGAAAGTGGGGAACGGAGTGTCTTAACACTAGGTTCCCTTTGCCTACCCTGCTGTGTGCGGGATACAGTGAAGCTAATTTAATTTTTAATTTTTTCATACCGTACAACATGATTATTACATTTCAGAGAATCCACAAAATTTTGATTGTATTTAATTTGGTGTACCTACTCTGTACTCGGTTTCATTATTTTTATTGTTTTACATACAAATTGAGATTCATTTTATAAATTATAATTTAAATCTTTTAATTTTATTGTAATGTGTAAAGTTTTTTTTATAGGCGACAGAATTCTTTGTTTACGCTGGTGTGCTGACGGCCGCCATGTTGCTATTCCTTCGAATGGCTCAGGGCTATTGTTCCAGAACAATGGACGGAGACGGATCCTCCACTGAAAGCCATCCTTTATTGCACTCACATTCTAGGGTTAGAAAAATTTATAATTATCTAAAAGCTTCAAGTTTTAAATAAAGTTTGTGACAAATTTTTAACAAAAAAAAAAAAAATCAGGTACAGGTAGATTTATATAGAAAAACTCACACATTTTGATTCCATTATATTATTATAAAAAAATTACCCATTTAAAATGAGGAAACCGCGTTTTTATTTTTAGTCTAAATTTAGCCTATATTTACATATAAGTATTCAATAATATTCAAAAATGAGAAAGTGTACGAAGCAGGTGTAGTAAGTAATAAATAATTTATAAACATTTAACCAGATACATACCTAATAACTAATGTCAGTACTACTGTTTAGTTTTACCTATAACTATCAAGTATCATTTCATTTATAATGAGAGCAAGAAAAAGTTTTTTATTTCGATTCAAATGCAAATACTTTTAATTTTATATATAAAAGTCGATTTACTTTGTTAAATAAGTAGCTTCCGCCGGACGTAGGATAACAACTTGTGTGAATATTCCTCTTGGTTCCAAGTTACGATAAAATAATATGCATACACTAGAGATAATTATGTTTTCTAGACTATAATCAATAGTAAGAAAATGTGTCTGTACCAGTCACGATGAACGTTGAGTATATATATTTGCGAATAAAACAATGTATGGTAGTCCAAAATAACTAATGGAATATGTTTTTTTTTGTTTTGTTTATTTGCACGTCCTCTGAATTACTTGACGTATTTTAATTAAATATTTTTATATTTAATTTCGAAGACTTCCACTATTATTCTATATCAGGCGTGGAAGTCTTAAAAATCCAGTATTACCTAGGACTAACAGCTCCAAAACAAAAAAAGTTTCGTACAAATCGGCCCAGTAGTTTTTTTATTGTTTTATTTTTTTATTGTTTTATTGTATAGAAAAAGACAGATGCGCTATTTAGATAATTTATGTAATTTTTAATACATATCTACATAGTATTTAAAACGTTATTCAGGAATTTATGAACATATGTATGTATATATATTGATATTTTATATACAGGTATCGTAGTTTTAGTATGCTAATTGATATAAGTACTTGTTCTGCGACTCGTCTAAGTAGAGTCTAAGTACAAAGAGACCTAGATTCAAGATGGTTGCCATCCGTTACAAAAGCGCAATCTGTCCTATTTACGTTGTTTCCTGGCTTGTACGTGCTTTCAGATTTATTCTATCAATAAACTCACAGTCGGCTTAGGTGGTTAGAATAAAAGTAGTCATTACTAAGTGAATTTATAAGTATACAGGCTGATTATTCACATTTTTATTTATAATAAAATTGTCACGGATTGGTGTCTGTACGTTGAAGAAATATAAGAAAAAATGTTATTGGTGGTATTTTAGAAAGTAGTGAAACCAAAAACAATTATTTTTATTTTTTTTTGTTTGTCAGGCTATTATCAGATACCGCTGAACCGATTTAATAACAGTTTTGACTATTTTGACAAGCTTCCCTTAACCCTTTCTCTTTAGTGTTTATTGTATTTCAATTGGTTTATAAATTGAAAAGTTACGTAATTTTAAAGAATATTTTTCGATACAATTGTTATAAATAAATGCTTTATTGAATTGGGTGAAACTTTAGTTTTCAATGTTGATAATGTTTTTAAAATGATACTATTATTAGAAAACGAAAGAAATGCAGTAAAGAGTAGTAAATTAATAATTACGTAGTTCAAGCGGGCGAAGCCGCGAGCGGTTCGCTTATATATTTATAAAATATTCTTATATAGCTTTATTTTATATGATTTGGAGATATGTTACAACGGCCTACCGATATGATTTACATATGCCATAAAGTTATTATACTTTTAAAATATAAAAAACACGTTCATTTAACCATCCCAATATCACGAATGTCAATAGATAAAGAGTATGGGTATTTATTGAACCGCAGTATCCATTGTTTAACAAGAGCGTTTCACAGTTAAACATTAAATGTTCGTAAGCTCTATAAATGTACGCAACGTACGTTTGGTTTTTCCGTAAATATATGTGTTTATTATTTACCTGTAGATATTAATTTAATTTTATGATTAATATATATATTTTTTATAGCGTCACGCTGTATCCCGTGCACGCCAGGGTAGGGAGATTGTACCTAGAGTTCAGACACTCCGTTCCCGATTTTTCGCCGAATTTTGAAGGCAATGCATGTTGAGTTGCTTAATTCAAGGCCGCACTTTGTCTCGACACCAGAGCGAAGAAAATGGAAATGTTAAATATTTCATTCCCAGGAGTGGGAATCGACTCCCCATCTCTCCTGCGCCACGAGGCTGAGGACTGGCTTAGTCACAATCATGCTTAGAACAATTATATTAATTTTTCGAACTATGATTTTAAAAGTCCTTGATTACGTTTATATATATTACAAAAATTTTGCTAAGCAAATAGTTGTAGTCAAGGTACAATGGAGGTATTTTTTAACGATTTTGATGTATATATTTATTTTATTCTAGGTCACAAGAAATGCCATTCTATTCTTGATTGACATTTTTAATGCGTTGCTCGATGAAGTAAATTTATTAATAGACTCATTTGAGAATCTAAAGATATTCTCTTATATATATAGAGATAGGTATATATATATATTCTTTTATATAATCTAATATAAGATATTCTATATTTTGCAGATGAAAATGTGAAGTTCTTGTGAAGTTGTTATGGGACAAAGCATGTGGCTATGAACATGACAGTTTGTGGATTCTCACTCGAGGAAATTAAATATTAAATATCTTAATTTCTTCACCTTGGTGTCAAGGCAAAGATCTCCACCCACCACACGATGCCTCCAGAATTAGGCGGAAGGCGGGAAACGAAGTGTCTTAACAGTCTTTCTCTGCTTACCCAGCTCCATGCGGGATATAGCGTGAAGCAAAAAATAAAAAAATATTTAAAAATATATATTTACGTAGTTCCTATTACAGTTTACTATGTGACATATTTTTTTTACAGGTAATATCAGTGCATTCAGCGACCACTAGCAGCGCGAGAGCTTATAGTGTAGGGGGTAGCAGCGTCGCGTCGTACTTGAGCCGCATGGAGCGGACTCGGGTAGCCGCCTGGCCTACAAACAGCCTAGTGCATGTCGGCACACCTAGCACTATTGACAGGAAGGCTGTTACTCTAGCTAAAGATTAATAATACAGAATACTATTTTTTAAAATTTTTAAAGTGTTAGTCTACACTTAGGAAAGGAAAATACTTATTTAGAAAACGTTTGAAGGTATGGGTTAATGGTCAGAGCGCCTGGTCGGTTTCCAGGAAGCGCGGGGTTCGCGTCCCGCTACGTTCAATTTTTTATACGTTTTCAAAATAAGTATTTTTCAGAATATTACTATATTTACGATTTATGTATAATGGTATTAAGTGAGAGGATGCTGTAGTCGAATTGTTATCAAAATAAATGTAACTAGCTAATGTTAATTGTATTCGATACTTTGTTATAATTAGAATTTAGAAACGAAGTAAGGTTTTTTTTACAATTCTTTCAAAAATGAACCAAGCCATACTTGCGTTTTTGATAGTAACTTTCTACATGGTGCCAGAGATCAAAATGACGCAGGAAGATAGCGACTAAGTCGGGAGAGAACAGCGAGATGGTATCGATTCCCATTTCCACATCGATTTGTGTGGATGATTGAGTTCCGGACGGAAAACGAGTGTAAAGATACTCCGTTCCCCACTTTCCTCCAAATTGTGGAGGCATTGCGTGTTGAGTGGAGGAACTTAACGCCGCGCTTTTGCATCGATCGAACCCACCATTCGATTTTACAGAATTAAATAGACACATATTATATTTTAATTTGTTACATTATAAGTGAATATTTCATTGACAAAAGTATTTATTTCTATCTTTCTATATTGTGACGTAACGTGTAACGACACTACTACTGCTAACTAAGCTCAGAGCCTCACACCTCACCAACATCAGAGCTTTGACTTAAGCCAATCATAGCTGGCCTGAATGAGTAATTCTGTTAATAGGTGAATAGGATTAGAATATTACCTATTAATATATATAATTTGTATTATATTTAAAAAAAAATTATAATATGTATAATAAATTACATTCAATTGAGCTGATAAGTAGCAGGTCGACCAGTTTTCCTACATTTTTTTTTGTCGGTGTGGTCTAAGATAGATTAAAAGCGCACTTTCTTTTAAGTTCCACCAATCCCACGCATTTATTGTCTGGAAATTGTATGAAAAATGGATTATTAACATAAACAAAAAATAAACAAGGATTATTTTAAATTTATACTGCCGGATAAAGTCTAAAGCTTCTTTCAATATATAAATAAAAATTCTTTCAATCTATTAATAAAATCTATATTTTATAACTGTATAATAATCCAGGTACCTATAATATATTTTTCTTCTTTTTCGTAATTTAAATGTTATTAACAGAACTTTAACTTATAATTGAGATTTAGTCAGTTTAAGAGACTAATGACGTCGCTATCCGCACATGGAACTACTTTTATGAAATGAAAATAATATGAAGAACATTTTTTATGAATATTCACGCCTATAGATTGAATTGCAACTAACTGACAGCGGCAAGCGGACTAAAAGTAAATATATTTTATTAAATAATCCTTTGTATCGTCCATGACCCCCACTTCTTACTTGAAAGCAATAATCAGCTTATCGAAGTCGAGTTTAATGTACGATGTGAAAATCATTATTATCAACATGAAATATTTAATCGAGCAGCGCAACACTAAAATAGCATAAAATTTAAGAATTATTTCTGTCCTGGTTACATTTTTATTATATTCAAAATAAGAAAATGCAATTACATAAAATAAACCTAATCTTTATTCACGTCTCGTTAAACAGATAGACCTTTTTATGTAATGCTGTATTAACCTTTTTGTATAATGTTTTCTAACTTAATTTTTGTTGTTAGTCTCTGGGTCCGGGGTAGGCATAAGACTATTCTGGGGTGGGCACGGCTTCAACTTTCCTACGTCTATTATCGTGACACGTTTGAAGGTGGCCTCAAATCCCAATTGGAGAGATGTGTATACACATATACTGGTATATATCCTGTGACTCAACACAATGTCGTTGTTTTAGCAGAATATGGAGCATGGACAAAGTGATAGCGTGTCAGCTGTGTCTTTGATATGCAGCTGAGTGATGGAGTACTTAGTACTTAATTTTAAATATTTAGAGTTCAAATATATTTTTATATTTTATTGATTTTTAGTAGATTATCTTAAAACAGTTGTTAAAATTTAATGATATATGTAAGTAACTACTCTACACAGACGTTTATATTCAGAAATGATCGTTTGATTCATATTAATAAGGCCCTTCGATGTGTTTTGCATAAATTCAAATTCGAAACTAGTGCCTGCGGCTACGGATGATATAATTGACATATATACAAACCTTTCTATGTATATTGTTATTCAACCCTTTGTGATTTAAATTCATTCTCATAATATTAGTAAATTATTACGATTTTTTTTTTAAATTGAAGAAGAGACCGTCGTGGCGCAGAGGTGTGATTGTAACGCGATGGATATTGGCTCAATCCCCACTCGGGAAATAAATTATTATATATTAATATTTTTATTTCTTCTCTCTGGCACCAAGGCAAAAGCCCGGCGTTAAGCTCTGCCACTCAACACACAATGCCTCGGAATTTGACGGAAAGTGGGGAACAATTGAGTGTCTTAGCACTACCCTCTGCCTCCCCTGCTGCGTGCGGGAGACAGCGTGAAGTTGATTCTTAATATAGATTTATTTAGCTTTAAGCTTGATACTAGTGTGATAATAAGAACTGTTTTTGGCTCGTCCACTTATTAATCACCTCTTAAAGTACTACCTCCGGGGGATCGTCCTGTTTTCTACGTGATTACTACCTAATTATCTATCATTGATACCATGTTCTCGAACGTCCACAAAAGTTCTGGTTTGTATCTTCTACCAGTCACTCTTGCATCACATCATTTTTGGTCTTTGATCGCCGCCATATTCATCCAAACTATAGTACCTACATACATCAAAACATGGGCCAGAACTGTTAAATAAAGCTGAATTTGAACCTGTTGAATGTTTTCCGAAACACGTGAAGATTAAAAACAAATATACATAAATAATGAAAAACATAACCTCAAATTAGTCTAGCTAGTGTAAGATAAATTTACTATGCTTCTTTAGACATTTTGCGTATTTTGTTTAAACATGTAACTAACAACTACATACGCAGTGTGAAATCTTAACTTCCTTTAGCTTTTAATAAAAAAGAAATTCAACATAATCTTAAAACACTAGGTTTAAAATACTTTCATAAAAAGCAGCTTCACGCTGTATCCCGCACACAGCAGGGTAGGCAGAGGGAACCTAGTGTTAAGACACTCTGTTCCCCACTTTCTGCCAAATTCTGAAGGCATTGCGTGTTGAGTGGCAGAACTCAACGCCGCACTTAATCTCGACACCAGAGCGAAGAAATGGAAATATAAATTTATGTAAATATTTCATCTCCTCGAGTGGGGATCGAACCCACAACCAGTCGGTTTTACAGTCACACCTCGTGCCGCTGCGCTACGTGAAAATACTTTCATAATAAAATATAATATAGAGCTACCTCAAAAAATTAAACAATAATGACAACGATAGAGAACATTTAAATCGTTATCAGTGGTATATTTGACATAAGTAGAAATTAGAATAAATAAATAGATTGCTTGATTTAGTTTAATTCTAATTCTAAACACCTATATTGCCTAAGTTGTGGTGGACGTCACAAGCACACGTCACAGCCAGACGTGTCGGGCGAAGTTTAAATCGTTGTTAAAGAGCCAATATTACGTTAATTTATCGTATTCCTTAATATTGGAGAAATGGTAAATATCCAGCTTCACGCTGTATCCCGCACACAGCAGGGTAGGCGGGATACAGCGTGAAGCTGGTAAATGTCCAAAACTTTTTTAATTTAAAATTTTATATGTTTGTGTTTTAGAATATAATAAAATTAAAACTCAGCCTCATTGATTTAGAAAAATGTCAGAAATGTACATATGTGTATCTAGTTGAACTTATCATGAAGTCTATGTGGGTTGTTATTTGTGAGTGTAAATGGAGTTTTTATTATATATTTAAGTCAGTGAAGTGAGTCCAGTCGTGGCGGAGGAGCACAGGCGTGTAGCTGTACGCGACAGATTGTGGGTTCGATTCCTACTCGAGATAATGAAATATTTTCATTTATTATTATTTTTTTTTCGCTCTGGTGTCGGAGCAAAGCGCGGCATGGAGTTCCACTACTCCAGAATTCGACGGAAAGTGGAGAGCGTGGCTTTACACTAAGTTCTATCTGCCTACCCTTCTACATGCGGGATACAACGTGAAGCTGAAAAAAATTAATTAAAAACAACATTCGAACACAACAGTTTATTCAATACAAAAACAACACAAAATAAAATTTCCACTTCATTTTACTTATATTTTGTTCGTTCGTTCCAACAGTGTTCTGGATGTCCCAGTGTAATAAACAAACAGCATACTCGTCCAATCAAATTAAACAAGAGCCAGACGCGTTGTTTGAAGCTACCGGATATCCTTTGACAGGCGATATACCTATATTAAATCGGAAGGTTAACATGTTTACTGATTTTTATAAAAAAGTACATACAAATATTGTATTTTGGTTTTATATATTTTTTTTTATGTTGCAAATATTTATATTTATATAATATGTATTATTTTTATGCTGTGTATACAGTTTAACCCTCTATTCCGCATAGGTATATCAGGAAAGGGAACCTAGTGTGAAGACACTCCGTTCCACACTTTACACCGAATTTTCGAGTCATTGAGTGGCAAAACTCAACGCCGTGCTTTGAATTGTTTCAAAGCGAAGAAATGAAAATATTAGAAAAATATAATTCATTCCTGCGAGTGGGTATCGAACCTACAATCGTCGCGTTTACAATCACACACTAGTGCCACTGGGCCACAATAAACAAATACGAGTATGCCTATAAAGGACTGAAATGTCCATGCAGCCAACAAGCTTCATTATATAAATTTCTATGAATTTGTCTCATAAATTCATTTTCTGTGAAGCGCTCGTCCGCGTTTGTGTATTAGCTTTCACAATTAGTCACTTCCTCGCTACATATACTATACGATATTCAAAGCCTTTATAAGCACATACTTCTCATCCTATATGTCATACGTTTCAAAAGCACGTATTTTAGGAGATATATTGTATATTTTTCATTGTACTAGTTGTGGTCAGTCAAGTGTGGGACTGTTAACGTGACTGGTTGTAGGTTCAATCCCCACTCGAGGAATTTGAATATTTATTTACGTTTATATTTTAATTTCTTCTTGCTGGTGTCAAGGCAAAGCGCGGTGTTGAGTTTCGCCACATAACACGCAAAGCCTGTAGAATTCGGCGGAAGACATGGGGAACGATATGTCTTAGCACTAGGTTTCCTTTGACTATCCTGCTATGTACAGGATACAGCGTGAATCTCATTTTACTAGTAGATAGTGTTATCGATTTTGCCACGTTTAGCTGAGTATGCAGAGAGAGCAGTCACTTCACTGCTTTCTTTACTTTCCGCTAATTTTGTGAATTTGTCTGTTTAAATATACATAAATAAAGATCCGTTTATCTACACCCACATTTGTATTTAAGTTCAAAATAATAGAATTAATCATATTTTAAAAGCCTACGTTGGCGTTTAATTATGCTTTGTTATTAAATTTGTAGTTTGGTTGTGGTAATAACAAAAAATTAAGTTTTCTTTTTATGTAGCAAGCTATAATATTTATTCTTCCTGGAATAAATGCAAATTGAATTTGCCGTTTTAAGTGCCCTATGTCGATGCTGGACTAATATAATATTATACTGGAAAATGTTCGTGAAATATATCAGTTTGCGTAGAATGTTGAGGGTAATGGATAAGGACTTTTACGTCTACTAACTTGACTGTATAGAAATATTTTGTACCCTTTAAGATTACAAACATATTAGTATAATTTGAGCAGCGAACATGTGTAGGAATCTTGTGAAAGTTTTCACATTAGTATAGAATTTGTAAGAAGGCGAGATAGATTATGTAGCTTTAGAGATTTCGGTGAGCATCAAAAATTACAATATAGTAAGTATCAGATTATATAATATTTACGAACTTCTATATTCTTACCTTTTCTCTAATGAAATATGCACGTAATATATTAGGACCTTGAATAAGTTCTCTTTGTTCTTTTTGTTTAAAAAAAAATAATTTAAAATATAATGCTTACAATGACATTACTCAAAGTATTGTCCATCATTGGAGACCACTTTCTCTCATATCTCTGGTAGCAATTGAATCCCCCGTCGGAAAAATGATTCATCTTTCGAGGCAATCCAGGAATCAAGCCATTTTTCGGCTTCTTCAAAAGAATGGAAACGGTGCTCGCTTAAACCGTGCGCCATCGACCGAAACAAGTGGTCATCGGAGGGGGCTATGTCCGGTGAATACGGCGGGTGGGGTAGAACTTCCCATTGAAGTGTTTCCAGGTAAGTTTTGACTGGTTTTGCCACATGTGGCCGAGCATTATCATGTAATAAAATCACTTTGTCGTGTCTCTGCTCGTATAGTGGCCGCTTTTCTTTCAGAGCGCGACTCAAACGCATCAACTGAAGTCGATAGCGAGCTCCCGTGATAGTTTCATTAGGTTTAAGCAGCTCATAATAAATTACGCCCTGCTGATCCCACCAAATGCAGAGAAGAAGCTTAGAACCATGGATATTTGGTTTTGGCGACGATGTTGATGCGTGACCCGGCATGCCCCACGATTTTTTTCGCTTTGGATTGTCGTAGTGAATCCACTTTTCATCCCCAGTGACGATACGGTGCAGAAAACCTTTTCTCTTTTGCCGTTGAAGCAACAATTCACACATGAGAAAACGTCGTTCTACGTCTCTCGGCTTCAACTCATACGGCACCCAATGCCCTTGCTTTTGGATCATTCCTAACGCTTTTAAACGTTTTGAAACTGTTGACGCATCTACTTGTAACGTTTTCCCGAGCTCTACTAACGTCTGACATGGATCTTCTTCAAGCAATGCCTCCAATTCTGTCTTCAAATTTTGTCGGTGCTCCAGAACGCTCTTTGTCTTCAAGGTCAAAATCATTACTTTTGAAGCGCCTAAACCAGTCTCTGCACGTTGTATTCGACAAAGCATTGTCTCAACGAGAATTCTGTGTGCTTCTGCTGCAGATTTTTTCTGAATAAAGCAGTGCAATAAAATTCCCCGCAAAAACACTTTATTTGGCACAAAAGTACACATTTTCACAAAGGGAAAATAAATATGTAGTTGACACTGTAGTAAACACTATTCTACTATAATTTGAGGTTACATATAGTACTACTTTGGTGATTCATTACCGTACGAAATTCCATGCACACAGTGCCGCAACGCCATCTTTCAAAAAACAACAACAAACAACAACTTATTCAAGGTCCTAATACATATAAGCCTTACTCTGCGATCACTGTGAATTAGTGAAAATCGCATTAAAATCCTTTACGTTATTGCTTTACACGATGTTAAGAGGTAGCTCCTCTAACTTTGAGAATCACTATAACTTAGAAATGGTGATTTTTTACCTAAATAACCGTTTACGGTCACACGCTGCGCCACGACGCCCTTGAATGAAATATTTAAATATATAGAACTAATACCTAAATGTTTTTTTAACAATGTCACTGTAATATTTCCGTAGATATTCAGAGGTACTCGTGTCAATATAAGAGAACACCCCTACATAGTAAGCGTCCGAAGAAAGCACTCACATTACTTAACAAGTGCTTTGATAACTAAGAATCTTGTTCTGACTGTCGCCCATCCTCTTTATGGGTAAAAAAATAATAAATTATTTAAAATTTAGTTATTATTATAGTAATTATATATTATTATTCCAACTAATAAATTTATTTTATAGTTATTTAATTTTGCTAACAAGAAGCTCAAAGGCATATCTTGGTTTAAGAATTTCTTCTGGACATCGCTAGCGTTAAGTGCTAAAGTCAAAATAATCCCGGGAATAAATGAAATGGTTAATATTCCAGAGTTCCCGTCCACGAGTTGCGAATAGTTGTTGGAGAAAACTACTCTGACCGAGGAACATCCCTTCTCACCGTCTTACTTGTTGTTATACATCAAAACTTCGACCCGTACACGCTCGCTGCTGATATCGCTATGATCAGATTTTATGAAGACGTTTTGTTCAAGTTAGTTTAATTTCATTTAGAAAAGTTGATTAACCGTATTCTGAGTAATAACTAATAGAGGTCAATGACGTCAATATTTTACTGAAGTGGTTGCAATGGTGTAAATTATCCTTGTGTGTTATTCAAGTGAGGTAGTTTTATTTAATTTCTTTATAGATTTTAATTATTAATACACTCAGGGTACATAAATAGGAGGAATAAATCTATGTAAAAACACATTTATTTGCTCAGTAGATGCATTTTAAAATTTGGGAATTAAAAATGAATTAACATTTTTGAACGTAAAAAATGACAATTATTGAAAAAATAAAACAAATTAGAGGTAGTAAGGTTAGTGCCTTAATTGTGAGGAGTGTAAACCTTACATTATGAAAATAGAATTTCATATTTATGACATTACGTTCCATTCTTCGACCAATGCAGTTTTTGAGATCTTTTAGGTTAGCTGGTGCTGGATTTTTTTTGATTTGTTTACCCAGTTTTCACAAACATGCTCTTAGATGGTATTAAGGTGTAGCGAGCGTGCTGATCACCCCAAAACTTAAATCCAAAACCTGTATTCCAACCTCAGAAAGATACTTACGTGCTCCTAAGCAAATATCGCCCCATACCATTACTGACCCTCCACAATAAGACAGAGACTTATTGTGGAGGGTCAGTCCAGCTTACACTGAGCTTATCTTCCTCCGGGTCACCTCCATACTTTGGTCTTTCCATTATTTGGCTTAAGACAGCATCTGGACTCATCTGAAAAGATTACTCTTTCTCAAGTTCCGTCATCCAAATTTTGGTGCGAACGCGTAACTCTTATACGACCTTGTCCTTTACGTCTGGTATACTCGTCCATCTGCCGCTATCGTTTAACAAGTACTAGCCACTTCAGTGTAATTAAACTTCATTTTCAATGAAAGTTTCAGCCAGAGACCTGAGTAACGCTGAGATCTGACATCATTAGGCCAAACATTTTTAAATAAGGTTGTCTTCACTCTATAATGTCAATTTTTGACAAAAAGAAACAAAAAAAAATTTAAATTTGTTAAAAACAACAAAATTTCATAAGCTACGTATCCGAGAAATTTACAGATGGCCAAAAAACAAATGAAAGTTGTGAGTAAAATTCTGTTCAAATTCTTCTTTTTTCAAATAATAAATTATTTTATGTTAAACTACCTTTTTTACGTTCCCGTAATATATCTATACTAATATTATAAAGAGGAAAGATTTGTATTTTTGTATGTTTGTATAGTTTTCACACAAAAACTACCAGACCGATTTCAAAAATTCTTTCACTATTAGAAAGCTGCATCTTCACTGTCCAACATAGGCTATANAGATTCTTATGGGAGGTACGAAAATGCGACCTAAAGTTTTAATAAATTTCTCATTAAAAATCTTCATTGCGTTGCAAACATACATTATAGGTATATCAAAACACGAACATAATTCAGTGTGTTAATTAAATAATTTTGTGGTTTAAGCGGGCGAAGCCGCGAGCGGGTCGCTAGTCCCTAATAAAAATGCAATAATGTAACCCAAGGTGCAATAATGTAACCCATGAAAACAGCTTCGCTTTGTAATTTGTTTTAGTAAGAGTTGCACCTACAGCTACTGTAATATTATTGATACAAGCTGCTGTAATAATATTGGATATAAATAATAGTTTTTTTTTATTTTGTTCAAAATAGTAACCGAATTTTTAGAAGATAATAACTAAGTTTACAAATAATTTTTTAATGCTTACTTTTTAAACGTTCTTAATAACTTTAACAACATCAATAATTAACGAATAAATATACTTAGGTTTACTCTAAATTACTACAATAGTTTTATAGATATATTTTTAGATGTATAATTAATATTTTATTTAATATAATAAATTTTTTGCACTTATTCTGTCAATATAATAATTGCTGACGTAGCACTATCGGCCCACTCGCGGCTTCAACCGCATGCCATCTATAATATCTTTATTATGCTGCACTTGACGATTGATTATATATAATTTATACATTCAATAATTTTTCATAATTTTGGGAAAGTGCAACCACTACGTACGTGGCTGCTTGTAAGGACGAAATCGGCGGCAAGGGCGCCCCCCGTGGTACTGGAGCCTGTGCTTGCGGCCGTAAACAGAGCATTGAATTGTTTTAATTTTACATTTTGTCGAAAAGTATACTTCCAAATTAAATGCTTTATAAAAGTCAAAGTTCATCATCATAAAATTTCCTTGATGATGGAATAACTTTCGCTCGTAAGTTTCAATATATTTCTCAAATAAAAAAATATTCATATTTTTTGTCACAAACAGCCTTATTGCGACTTATTTAACAGATGTCGCGGACTTTATTTTAGAACTAAAAAAAAAACAAAGAATTAAACCGGAATGTTATATAGCCAATAACACTCCTGAAGAATGTAGCTTTCATAAAAAAACAAACCAACGAACAAACAAACTCTTCCGCTTTATTATACTAGTATAGATAACTTTCACCATTCGTTCACTTGCATTCAGATTTTTCATCCCACGTATATAAAATAGCATAAAAAGAATACTATTTATTTGGGAGATGGAAGCGGAATGAAAAGTAAATATATTCACTAACAAACGCTGAAACTTAATTGGTGTACATTCAGCCATTTCTAGAATGCATATTGCTATTTGACTCTTAAAAGATATTAATTTCGCGTTTTTAAAGTCAGTTAAGAAAAATATTTCTCATTAATTGACAGTTTTTTTACATGATTTGCAACTTTTGACTTCTTTCAAAATTTGGAGGGCAATCGATTTTATTCTTGAATCTAAAGATCATTCTAGTAATAAAATGATTTCTTTTAGAAAGCTTCCAGGCTAGTAAGAAAACGTTGTAAACTGAGGAACAAGTGGTAAATACACATTGAACTACTAATAAATACACATTTCGGTACACGGCTGTTGCAAATGCGTTGAGTTACCGAACACGCAATGCCTCCAGAATTCAGCGGAAAGTGGGGATCGGATGTCCTTAATAGGAACGGAGTGTCTTAACACTTGTGTCCCACACTATCGTCACTAGTGTCACGGTTCCCTTTGCCTACTCTGCTATTTGCAGGATACAGCGGGAAGCTTAACATACCTAATACGTAACCTATTTTTTTCTTGTAAATTTTGTAATGAATCTGAGGTAAAATTTAAATTTATCACGACAATACCTGCAAGATGTATTTAAGCACTCCAGTCAAGATAAATGTCGATTATATTACTAAACAAAGTATTTTTATGTTTTTAGGTCGTCGTAGTCATGGCGCATGGGCCTTGCAAAGTGCTTCTGTAAAATCGACTGGTTGTGGGTTCGATTCCCAATCGAGGAGATAATATGTTATTTAAATTTATATTTTCATTTCTTCGCTTTGGTGTCAAGACAAAGTGCGGCGTTGAGTTTCACCACTCAGCATGCAATGCCTCTAGAATTCAGCGGAAAGTGGGAAACGGAGTGGCTACTAGGTTCCCTCCGCCTACTCTACTGTGTGCCGAATACAGCGTGAAGCTAATTTATGATTTATTTAGTATAATATTCGTTTGGAACTAAATATATACATTTTTAGTTTTCTCTTTAATTTCAATCAACCCGTTCGAGCTAAATTTTGAATTTGTGCGCAAATGGAAATCGTAGATTAAATTCCCGTAATAGACCATCCTAGGTATTTGAATTTGGGACATAAATCCAGCGTTTGTGAATGCAACCTAATATCGCAATGCTCGAAGCGACAACTGTGTGTGACAATTTGTGAAATCTACGTGTACGTATTTATATTTCAGGACATCAGTAAGAAGTATTTCACTGGTCACGCCTAATATGCCCTTAACTGATATTACTGGATACGTTACTGGGTGGGGCAGATGCGATCTTACGGTACGTAGAGTTTCAGTCTGTTTCCAAGGTCAAACATTAATTTGTAGTGTTCCTTTGGAATATGATTCCAAATACGAGATGTAAAGAAAGTACCCAATAATATTTCTTAATCAATGACTTGAGAAATTTCTTTTTGTATTTTGGCTAAATATTGATCTATGTATAAAATTAAATAAGCAGTTTTTATCTATCTTAGGAAAAAGACTTCTGTCTCCCTCGGTCATCACAGTTTAATCCAGATGAGAAAATGGATCCTATGCTTCGAACAGTCGCAGTCTCTCTGGCTTTATCAAATTTATACTGCGAAGGATACGAGATCGTAAGTTAAATTAAATTAGTGGCTAGGCCACTACTCATTTGCTTGAATACGATGTAGAAATTTGCTTTGATTAAAAAACGTTTTCTCTCTATCTATACTATAAATCATTTTTCTTATACAGGAATCACTATACAGATATAGAATATAACTTAACACTAAGTTCCCAGGTTCCTTCTACCTGCTCTGCTATATGTGGGATACAGCATAAAGCTAAAAAAATTAAAAAACCTATCTCTTACGGAGAATGAGATCTTAAAAGGCTAAGTTTTATGTTAGACTAATATAATTATATCTAACTCAACTAGCTAAATCTATTTGTACATTAGCACGTAACTATGTAAAATAGTAGGTATAAAAATACTATTCTTACGTTTTTTCAAAGTTTTTTTTGTGCTTAAAGCATAATGTACGAATTGGCGATGGTATGCTATGCACTGGAACAGCCCGAGAAGAGAACCCAACAGTCGGATGTTTGGCTGTACCTGGATCTCCACTTGTCGTAGGAGGAAAATTGGCCGGCATACTATCTTGGGGCTTCGGCTGTGGCTATGCCCATGACCTTCCGCTTGTGTACACTAACATACAGCATTATACGAAGTAAATTATGCAAATATTTATGTTTTAATGTCTAAAATGATTTTGTAGAATATAATTATATTACTATTTTAGATGGATAGCTCACAACGTCATGATTTTACGCAAAATAAGTAAGGAAAATTTTGCTCCTTTATTCCAAGCTACAAGGGCATATTTTATAATAGAGTGGCTTTCGAATACCAGAGTCCTCAAACCCATATTACATAATCATTTACTGTACGACGACATCCAGAAAATAAAGGTTGATCAGGAACTTGCAAAGGTACATGGACACTTGTATGATATTCGAGACTTCGTTATCAATGACGATTTCCATTCAAGAAAGGAGCAGATGTACCAGGAGATATTGAGTATTAATGATACCAAAGGTAATAATGTTGGCCACAAAAATGCATTTTTACTATAGTAAAAAGACATTAAAGGATCAAATACATCTATTCATGAGTAAATCTATCTTTGTTAATTTTTTGTTAGTGTGAGTGTGAATAGTGTAAAGTAATAGACTAAACTAACACGGTACACATAATAAAATTATTACAAATAAACAAAAAAAACTACAAATAATAAAATTATTTGTACCGTGTACGCGGAACATACGACCAGACCCAATAATTTTAGAACAAAGAAAGATTCATACAAACATTTTTAGAAAATATATAAAAATTTAAACGTAGCGGGATTTGAACCCGCCCCTCTTGGAATCCATGGATTGAATTGGCTAACCAAACAAACTATTTATGATTTTTTATTTACAATTTTATATTGAATGTACAGACACACATTTAAGAATAGAGAAGATTAGACAAGAATTTAATAAATAAAACAACAATATATTTTTCAATACATTTATTTGGTTTAAATCCCTTGGTAGGTGCGCAATACGTGTAATATTGGATAGTCAATGATATAATAGCTAGTGGGGGCTAAGACGCATTTGGCGTTTGAACTAATAATAACAGCAATAATTCATCAATATTAAACTATCTTAATAAAAAGTAGAATGCCTGCAATGGTTAGCTGTCTCTTGTCTTCCTTGTTAACATATCTATATATACATAGAACAAAATGAAATATAATAATATGACACAATAAACATAGAACTAAAATATTTATATCATACGATATTACTATCATTGTCATAACTATACTACATAGTACAGTAGTGTAATGAATTTATTAAGTAGAAATTCTGAAGTATCCGGTATCTTTGTAAGAACCTTTAAGTTAAATGTTTATGTAGTTACAACTCTAAAATTATTTACTTCTTAATATGATTGCCCAAATGTTGTAAACATATTTTTATACAAAGTAATAGTAAAGTTAATAAATCAATCTCACTGTGACATAAAACTATTTACATACAAATCAAATAAATCTAGATAAACATATTCAAAAACTTATAATTATCATTAATTAAAGAAAATAAATAAGATACCGCAAATTTTATTAAATAACAATAAATCGCCTCCCCGTCGGATCATAGGCCACAAAACAATCCTGGCAGTTCCCTTATACGCCTCCAAAAGAAAGTGGAAATCCTTTAATCCAAGTTAAAAAAATAAATGTCAAATGTGATAAAGAAAATTAATTGAATGAAATAAAATTCGTTACTAAACTTTACTAAAATTAATTATAAAGTAGCGAGGCGAGATATAATTTGACTACGAACGTCTCAACTATTTAATCTGAAACTTTAAATATAAGTACCATTGTTTTACTAGTTTATCTTTGGTATATGATAATAATTATAGTATTTTATTTAAAAGCACAAATGTGCAACTATATCAATGAATAATTAAGTTGAAATGTTAAAATTCTATACTGAATTTAAGAACAGCCAGGTCGGCGAAACAGACGCATCTCGCTCGTCGCTACCGCTATCCATTCGTTCCTAGCGGAGTCGAACCATGTCAATCCAAGAGTGTATTTTCCGTTAATATTCACATGTTGGCAATGAGAAAACCACCATCCTCCTTCATAGTTCCTAGCGCAGTGCGTATTAGAGATATCTCTATCCCGATCAATAGCAGAAAATTCCATGTGATTTTGATATTCAAAAGCGTCACTAGCATTTCCTTTATATCCGCCCACATCTAAAACATATCCGTCGTCTGCGTTGCCCACAGTGAAGTGCTCGTACTCGGCGTACCAGCCACTGCCGTAAATATCAGTCATTTCAATTTTCATTGAGGAGCAGTTGTCTGACGTTAGGTGGTGCATAGATTCCAGCCCGAGCCAATACTCTGACGCTGGGTTTCCAAAGCCGCGAGCATATTCATCGTATCTACGATTGAACTCGATAGATCCGTTGTATCGACGTTGGAGAAGAGTATTGCCACTGTCGCACCAGGTTTCAATTGGCGTTTTTCCAGGATGAATGAGATAAGTGCCAGCTGGTCCGGTTACGGCGGAACAATCCCTGGGAAGTTGGCTTACCAAGTCCTCGTACTCATGTTGAATAGGCTGCAATTCTTTTACTTCGCCCATGAGTTCAGGCAGTGGTATACCAACATTGCTGTTGGTTTCAGATCGATTGACTTCACTCTGTAGAAATTAAAATGTATTTTAAGTATTTTATTTCAATTATAGTAAGTGAAATGTTTATAAATCACCATAATATAAGTAATTGATTAGATTAGACATTTTTTTTGAAAAGTAAAAGTTATTTAAAATATAATATATTTTAGATATTACTTTTAAATACAGGTAACAACAATTACATAAAAATAATAAAATAAAAAAAAATTAAATGGTAGTAATAAAGTTTTAATAGGTGGAAGTACTAACCTTAAGAATATGGTCATTGAGGCGGTAATAATGTTGCTTGGATCTGTTCTCTAAATCAATGATGGAATCATTAAATTGTTTCAACACCAAACGATCCATCTCTGCGCGGTCAATCGTGTTGCTAACGCTTACAGCAATCGCTTTCACAGACTGTCGCAAATTCTCCTGATCTTCTTTTATGTACGAAGATTGAGCGGTGAGCTACAAAAAAATATAATAAGAAAAATAAATTTAAGGCGAAATTATAAAAAAAAGACAAAAAAATATGTCCGAATAGAAAATAATAAGAAAAAATTATCGATCTGATCTTTACCTGGGCGAAGCTGACGTCAAGTTTAGAAATTTCCTTCCGGAACTCGGGGATCGTTTTGTCAGCCTTATTTTCAATGCTTTCAACGTCTTCGCGTAATTCTAGCATAGAGGCGTGCACCTTATCAAAGTCTGATATTTTTACCGTTGCATTTTTGATCTCGTCTCGGAGCTCATTATATTGAATATCAAGGAAGTCGACTCTAGCAGAGACTAAGTTCCAGTTGGGCTCTTCGACCCTATCAAGGCGTCTTTGAACATCGAGTATTTGAGTTTGTAAATTTTGCTGAAACTCGTCGAGTTGGTCCTGGCTGCGGGCGAGTCGGGCTATTTGAGCGTGAACCATTTTGTTGTGACGAAGCTTGTGTGGATGTTCGAGCTTCTGCTCTACTCTGTTATCACGCGGTTCCAAAACCTCGTTGAAGCTATTCGGGTTGATCTCACTAAGTTGCTTCGCTTTCAACTGAAACAATAAACCATAGCTTAAGAAATATATTCTTTATTTATTAAAATAACCGTATATTTAGTAATGAATTCTATGCTGAATTACGCAAAACGTAAAGACAGATTTCCGTTACAAATATAACTACGCTATATTTATTTGATGGACTAATTATAAAGATTGTTATGTAATATTAATTCTATATCATTTTACTTAAAACAAAATACACCAATATTTAGTGTCAGATATTTCGTCTTTCTAGTTTCATTACACTGAGATTCGTACGTGTTGCCAAAAGGCTAGCGAACCACAAACCTATTGTCCTTTTGTCGAGTCTCGATACACTCTGAATATGTAAGTACGCTATGTGAATATAGTGGCATGTGAGAGCAATCTGTCATCCAGCTGATTTGAGCTACAGTAGTTTATGAATAGTAATTTAAATAATAAATACAAATATTGTACATTCATCAAAAATATTTGCAATAAATTTTTAAGGACATAAAACATATTTGTAAGAATTAAAATATAGCTTATAGTGATTTCTAAAAAAATAAATATAATACTTTTGTTTATTTTTTTTTCTTAAGTTATAGTTAAATACTTTTTGATATTTATCATCATACTTTCACGGAGATTTTACAAAGTTTCATTGTCGAACAGCGAGAATCTATGTGAGAGGAAGAGAGATGAAAGGCTCTGTTCGATTGGAAATGTTCGTATATACCTACATAGGTGTTGAATGCATCACGTAACATTTTCACAATTTCTAAAGCTCTAACAGTTATAACAATAAAGGCAGTAAACGAGATATGAAGATCACTTCACAGATTATTTTATTCAAACAGATCAAATCATACAAATAACAGTATTAGATGCTTATAGAAAAATATCACCGGGTTAAAAGGTAATTTTTGTCTGTTTAAATTAAAACTTTCGGTTTTTATTTATTAACAAGTAAAATAACATGCAAGGACAACTTTAAAGCTAAACTTCTAATATGACTGCGATTATATTTAGCTGCAAGAACAAGTTTAATCTAGAAGTTACTACGATGCTGATATGATAACATAAATATATCTATAATATAAAAGAGAAGCAGGTTAATTTTACCAACTTAATACTATTACTTTTAATGCACAATTAAAAGAAATTTCTATCATAATTGTTTTCGAAATAGTTTAAATAATGGTTATAAGAATTGCCTACGCTTCCATACGCAAGCAATTTTAAAAAGGCAAAACCGTTTGCTGTTCATTCAAAAATACGATTCAAAAAAATCTATTCAACCAACCATTTTGTTGGAACGTATCCGTTTACATTATAACAAAAAAAAATCGACAAATCTATTTATTCGATAAACTGGAAGAGAAGGAATCAGTTTGCATTTATTTGTCTGCATTGAGAATTTCCCTTCTTTAGAACAAAATATATAGTGCTAACTGTCAGCAAAAATTTAGACTTTTATCTTCAGTATTTATCTATCTATTTATTCTGAGGTTCTCACCGTTTATGCACCGTTTATGCAATATGCTACTATTAGTCTAGTATAGACTATATATATACATACACGATTTATATATGCAGACTCACTTATAAATAAATGTTTGACATTTTCGATTATACAAAATATATTACAAAAATAATTGTATTTTCGAGTGCATCTGGTAGAACGGACAGTAATAATAAAACTGATGAGCGATATGCATTTTAACATTTTTGCCCTCCCTTTGATGCTGTTTAATTGGCATGTGATTATAACGATACATCCCCATGCTATGATGTTGTCCGTTTTGTAGTGTTGTGCAGCACGTCACTCAATCAACATCGATAAACGAATGAGCCCATCGAAGTTTTTCAAAGGAAAACGTTACACAATGTTGAAAACACATTTTATAGAGTTATTGACGTACAGCTAGTGATGTATAAATAATGTGCCGTAGCTATATTAAATTTGGTTTTTTTTTTTATGACAGCGTAGAAATTATTTCGGTAGCCTAGATAAAGCAATGAGCCTAGGCCATACATTTTATCATTTTTTTATACAATAATTTAATACAATCAAAAAAATATTTTAACATAAATTTGAATAAGTTTTTATAAGTTATTGTAGGTACTGAGTGGATATTTGGATACATGCTTACATATATATTGTAACAAAAACATAATCACGTCAGCTTAATTAATTAGTGCCAGTGATCAATTTTCGTGTAAATTATTTCGTACGTTGGCGGTGTGAGGTCCTCTTACTTTTTGTCTCCAATAAACGGCTTGGTTGAACAACATTTTACGAGCGGGTTCTTGGAGGCTTTCAAGGAATAATTTCTCACGGTTCTCTTTTGAACATAATGACGGCACAACTGTTTAATAATAAGTTCTTATAAAGAACGTAATCTTATCCAAATCATAACAATTAAATGAAGTATACGACAAAATTTTTGATATAATAGACTGTATGAGCTATAACGTTTGCATTGTTTTCAAATGTCATTAAAAGCTTGTTACTTGTCAGAGGCACGTAAGTTGGATTCCACGATAATCTCTATTTCAATATAATCTCGCAAGGTACACGTGGAAAGGATAAAGCAGAAATATTCCACGGGATCCGGCGGTCGGCCCACTGTTTGTCGTTTCCCATGCCGCCTTTATGCATTGCATCAATGGAATTTCCGCGGTGCGAGTGGCGCAGGTGCATGCCATTCAGATTTCGCGACAATTCCCTTTTTTGTTCGTGTTCGTGTAATATTTACGATTGATTTGATGTAAGCTTTAACATTATTTTAAATAATATTTTTATAACAGGTTTTTTTTCATCTTCACGTTATATCAGATTATGAAGGCTGAGGGAGCCTAGTGTTAAAACAGTACGACAATTTCCACCGAATTATGCAGGCATTGCTTTTTGAGTTGCGGAACTCAACGCCGCATTAATTAATAACACGCTACAGTCCTTTGATAGGGTTAATAATGAATTGATTTTTGTTTTAACTATGCTAATTATATTCCCTTGCAATCATATTGACCGGTAAAAAGTCGCATGGGCAACGGTTTGCGACGGTTGGAACCATCGAGCGTGAAGAGGGTCAGCACCTGTTATTAGAATTTACGGTTGATCTCTATGCATTTGTTTGGAATGTAAAATTATAATATTTTATAATTATTATGAGGAAATATATCACTATACAAAATGTTCCCAGTATTTTACAAATAAGACAAGGTATCCATCCATTTTAATTTAAGTATTAAATGGAAAAAGAAAATTATACAATAGTATATTTCCTAATGTTTCACGCATTAGGAACTCTTTCTCTAATTGCGAAATATTTTTAGAAAGAATGGTAAAACTAATACACATACTAAACTCTTTCTCTAATTTTAATCAAAGTATTAAATGGAAAAAGAAAATTATACAATAGTATAATATATTTCCTAATGTTTCACACATTAGGAACTCTTTCTCTATCCGAAATATTTATTCTTTATGCTTTTTTTCTCTATGCGAAATATTTTTAGAAAGAATGGTAAATCTAATTTATGAAATGGTTACAAAGTGACTGCTGTTAAATGTAGCCGGATGGCTAACTTTGTTTTGCGTACAAAATTTCTCTCATCCGTTTTTAATTACGCTCACTGTCACTTGCAGTTTCACAAAGCTTAGCGAGCTTTGAAAGACGCCGGGACGAGGACGAGATATTATTGCATTTTATGTTAAGTTAAAGTCAATAACGTTTCATATTTGTTGTTTTATTTTACCTTAATAAAGTGGTGTTATATTAAAGTTAGCTTCAAACCTTATTCAACACACAGCATGGTAGGCAAAGTGAAAATTGGTGTCTAGGCACCAATTTACCTCCGAATTCTGGAAGTATTACGGAGTGACGGAAGTCAACGGCCAGTCGTGTTTACGGTCACATACCACTTCTTCTCGTTATATTAAAAATACATATAATTATATAAAGTTTTAATTGAGTCTTTTTATAACCATATAATATATTGGTGCGCGCCTTTGCTCATTTATAAACGAAAATTTCATTACAATTTAATGTCAAACGTTTTAAAGTAGCTCAATGCTCACCTCTTTAGAGATTTTTCCAAAATGCGTCCGTAATTGTGCAGTCGCGGTCCTCGTCTCCTGGGCCTCGTATTTGAGGCGGCCCACCTCGCTGTCCAACTTGTCGACGCGGGCCTCGTGGGTCCGATAAAGTTGGATCAAATCTAAAGTCTCCGACAGAGCTCGTTGTATCTAAAACAGATACTCGATTTAAATAAAAATATTTATATATAAAAAAAATATATAAAAAGATTACAACAACAGAAATTGAATTTGGGAAAACGGTAGAGACGTTTCTTTAAAATGCTGCAATAGTGCAAAAGATTAATTATTAACATTATAAAGTACACATAAAATTAATTAAATGATTCAATTTTCATATTCAATTTAATAAATTTTGATGCTTCGCAAATGGATCTAATAATAAATTTATTCTATTTAATATAGTATTTGTAATTACAATGTTTCAATATGTACGAAATGCTGATTTAAAATATTTATTGAAACTATTTTCGATTGAAATGAGTTAATACTAATTAACGGATCATTTAAGCATTTGTATTGGTTTGATAGCTTCACGCTATATCCCGGACGCAACAGGGTAGGCAGAGGGAACCTAGTGTTACAACACTCCGTTCACCACTTTCCGCCGAATTCTGTATCCATTGTATCCATTGTATGTTGAGTTGCGGAAATTAACGCCGCGCTTTGCCTCGATACCAGAGCGAAATAATGAAAATATTAAATATTTCATTTCCTTGAGTGGAAATCGAATACATAACCTGTCTAATTTACAGTCACAGTGCCTCGACTGGCCTCAAATACATTCATTTTATTATTTTATTATACTAGTATAAAAACTATGAACCAACCTGATTACGCATAGTATGCAGTTGCCGTAAGAGCTGTGAGCTGTTGACGCTGCGGTTGAGCTCGCGCATCTCAATCCGGAGCTCCTTCATAGAACTCTTAGCCCACTCCAGAGTAGCCTGCTCGTTTCGTTCGTGGTTGTTAGTGCATCCAACCACAGGAGCTTCCCTACAAACAAAAATATATTTTAATAAAATGTGAAACGTATACCTTAACTTATTTTATTTTTATTAATCTCCCTATCACAGATGAGCCGAGAGCACAGCGGGAATTTAAATAATAAATCAAAAATGAATATCGATGCTGCCTTGGTGAATTTTTATTTCTAAAGCTTCGGCTTTAAAAATTCGGTGGGTTGTACATTTCTTGTTACCTTCAGATAAATCAGCTTCACTCTGTATTCCGCACACAGCAGGTTAGGCAGAGGGAACCTAGTGTTAAGACACTCCGTTCCTCACTTTCCGCCGAATTCTGGAGGCATTGCGTGTTGAGCGGCGGAACTCAGTGCCGGGCTTTTGCCATGGTGCCAGAGTGAAGAAGTGAAAATATTAAGATATAATCATTCCCTCGAATGGGGATCGAACCCACAGCTGTCCCATCACAGCCACACCCTTGTGCCGCTGCGCCACGCCGGCGTCCGGATAAAACTAATGAATAACGAATGTCAAACCACTAGCGGTCAACTCTATTAGTATATAATGAAACCGATGTATTTACGGGTATACAGTGGTAGATGAAATTTAAAAGGGTACAACGAACAGGATGCAATGCCACGCAACAGTGATCGTACTGGGTCTCCCCTCCGGTTCGTATTATCCATACATACAAAATACATAATTAAAATATAAAAACTCTATGGATTTTGTTTACTAGTAACGACTTTCTAAGTTGATGTAGGCATAGTAATTTACTTCTTTTACAACTTAAAAAAAAAAGAATAAGGGAAATAATATAATCTGGCTATTTTATTTATTGATCGAAGAATGTATGTTTGTGACGATAAATGCCAAAATCATGTGTGCATTGTGTGTGTATGTGTGTGGGTGTGTGTTTGCCTTTCGCCTTTTTCTGTCAAACATTAAAGAGCCTAAACTAAAAATATTAAGATAGCATAAACCAATATTTAAATACGATACATAAGGTTTTTTTATAATATCAATATTTGATGCAGTAGTAAGATATCGGATAGATAGCTGATAGATGAGAAAATAAACTTAAAACGTACCTATAGGAAGTTGTAAAATACCATTCACTAACTCTATTTACAGAATGATATAATAATGTGATATTAATTCAACCTACTTTTAATATCTTGAAACTTGTAAATTTACAAAATTAATACATACGTATTAATTTTGTAAATTTACAAGTTGAAAAGCAATTCAGAATTTGTGAACTGGCGTTGTTTTTAAGGCCCGTATTTATACTTTTCTTTAATTTACTCATAGATATGTAATTTATGAGTGAAGGCAGCATCTCAAGATCGATCTCAGACTTGAGAGCGATTTTAATTTAGATAATACGTGTTAGTATAATACATAGTATGTGGACCGGCCATCGTAACAATGCTCTTCCAACAACTAATGTGATGTGATAATATACTTAGGCACCGGTTAAGCCAACTACAAATAAAATACAATACGACTATTTGAATAACGATTGAACCCAAATTGGATTTTAATAGTATTAATGCATCATAATAATGTTGTCGCTATATATAATTACATGGGACAATTGCTATTGAGGTAGCGCGGGCTATAAGCTATCAGTATGCCATAATTAAATTCTAAAACGATTAAATATTCTATTCTTATATTATCGAGAAATAGAATCGAGAAAATAGTTAAAGTAAATCGATATATTTTTTTAATCTACTAAGGTTAGGGCAACTTAAAATTTGCGTTGATTTTAATATTATATTTTCTTGATACGTATCACGATATCGAAATAAATATCGTACCTTGGACTCACTTAACCGTAGATTTAAACACGCCTACATTTCTCTGATGGAACACCTGCCCTTTTGATCGGGCGTTAGAAACTCGCGGTGTATCTATTTCTTAATATTAATTTATTCATAGTTTTTAAAATCAGTAGAAAGCAAAAATGATTCAATGACTCTTTTGAAATATTAGAACTGAATTAGTAATTTTTTTATATATAATTAAAATTATAAGCTAAAAAAAACGTTCGAAAATGTATTCATAGAAATTTTAAACACTTATTCAAATCCCAAAGCGTGTTTTTAAGAAAAAAATGCTTTACGCTATCCCGCACAGAGCAGTGTAGGTAGAGGGAACCAAGTGTTAAAACACTTCGTTGCCCACTTTCCGCCGAGTTTTGCAGGCATTGCGAGTTGAGTGGCGGAAATCAACGCCGCGCTTTGCCTCGACACCAGAACGAAGAAATGTGTGAAGCGTGTTTTAAATTTAATAATGATATTATTTTGTGTTACAATATAAGTTTATTTGACCAAATAGTATGTACTTCCTTTTTATGTAAAAACTAGAGCGTCTATCGAAATATATAAGATTAAAATTTAAATAAAGAACAATGTTATTTAAATTCCATAGATCTTGTCACCCTATTGGCAGTATTCCGGATGAGGGCTGGCAGTATATTATTTCCGGTAGGAATATAAATAAACATATTACAACCAGATGTTCACCCCCATCCCTGTGTTTAATAAAAATGGCTTATGCTGTTTAGTATTATAAAACTGTGCTCATAATAAAAACAATAAAACGGATATGCCGGACGATAATAATTAGAAAAAATACTATTACGTTCACCCAGTACCATACAGTTTATTAGCGACAAGACCCTACTAATATTCTTACAGAAGATATTTTATGACGCTCATGTTATCATTTTACAATAAAAAAAAATAAATTCAAATTTTCATATTAATAAATATAAAACATAAACGAATTAATTCGTCATTTTTTTATCATTAATTTATGATTTACGATCGTATAGTTTGTTTACAAAATAAGACTAAGTTTTAGTGAAGACAGCTGCCTAGATATAAATAGGCCGTAAATAAACTTTTAGTGTAGACATATACACGATGTAAACTTAGACGTAAAGTAAGACCCGCTATAAGAGAAAGATGCTAGTGTGTGACTCCTAGTGAGATAAAATTGTGCAAAATCGATTAACAAAACATAACAGAACAGCTGGCGTCGTTGCATTCCACGTAAGCTCATTCTGTTAGGTTTAAACGCAAACCTCGCGAAACTTGTTAAACCAGCCACAAAGTGCCTCGCTAAGATCTTAAGCTATGGATTTAAAGCGGGAAAGTGCTACCTCGGGCCGCGGCCCCTTCCCCGGTCCCGGTCCTGGCCCCGGTACTCTATATCTCAGTTAAGTATTCATGTATGCGCTTGGCCGCGCTTCGAACTTTAGGTATATATAAATGCGCTGCAATAAAGCCAGTTCTGAACTTGTCGAGTCCACTAGTACAGGTGTTTACAAAATTGTGATACCCGGAGCTTAGCGATCGCGTAATCGTTACAAAACTGCTCGATTCTAATTTGTTGCTCGTGGAGGTGCTTAGGTACTTATCTTGATATTATTTTATAAAATTATGTGTATCTTATTATTTTATATAAAACTAGAGATTTAAGCACGGCTTCGCTTGCTTAAACTTAAAATTGTGGCCATAAAGCTAAAGGATGTTTTTTTAAAATATTGTTTAATATATCAGCCTCACGCTTTATCCCGCACACAACTGGGTAGGCAGAGGGAACCTAGTGTTAAGACACTCCGTTCCCCACTCTCTGCCGAATTCTGGAGGCATTGCGTGTTGAGTGGCAGAACTCAACGCCGCCGTAAATATTGTTTAATAAAATTAATAATGTGTTGTTGTTGTATTTTAACTATGGCGTTCCGAGCGTGCCAGCTTTAATCTAAAAATATGCGTGCAAAGTTTTACGATATTGGGTTAAGTAGTTTTGGCGTTAAAACGTAACCAACAAATAAACATTCACATTTATAATATCAGTATGATAGTACGATGATGTATTACTAAAGATTGGAAATGTTTAAAAATATTGACGTTTTTACAAATTAATATATGTAATTTGTGTTGTTGATTGTTTGTGTACCTACACGTCTGAATAAAAAATAAACATTTTTTTTTAAATGAAGGAGATTTTTTAAATTAAATGTAATAGTTTCTCCATAACTAGACGCGTATAGGATAAGTAGCCAATACATAAAAGTTTCATTCACTGGTGTGCCACAATATTTTTTTTTATATACAGGTTTATTTACAAAAGGAAAAATATTGGACATTTGGTATGCAGGTATCTTGATATTCTATATTATGTAATCCAAGCCGTATTGTTATATGCACAAGAGAATTTTTTCTATTTATTTTTTTCTGTAATACGAATAGATATTTATGTGATTGTTATTTAGCCATTCACAAAGAGGTGATTCATAAAAGCACCCACTTAGCCTATTTGCTTAGGTCTGCTTGTCCGTCTGTCTGTCAAATTTACAAATTCGTAGGGTAGAATACGATTTCTACGAAATTGATAAGCTTTAATTTTTTAATTGTAAAACAATATTAATTTTGTTAATATAATTGATATCTCTTTTAAATTACCAATAAATAATAGTATTTTGATCTTATTTATTACACAATATTTTAATAATTTCCGTTTTAAAGCTCGAAAAGTAAGCGTTCACTTTAAGTGTTAGACAGTACAAGCCCTAGTATATTTAAAAAGACATCGATCAGATGACCTGGTTCTCGGTAAGAGACGCTCTTTCTTTACTCTTCAAATACCTCTTGTGTCTTCAATTTTTGTATTATGACACGTTTGCGGGATTTAGCGAAGTGTAAACTAAAGAGTAACTTAATCTTTTTTTTACCGTACGGTGTTAGATTTATGACGCAATGTTTGTTATAGTTAGGAGTTTTTTTTTATAAATTAATTATCGCTAGAAAATAAGTTTTTTTTTACTTTTCTATTAGTATTAAAATAAATTCTTATTAAAAATATACATTATTTTCTCTGAGTACCAAATAACAAAAATAAACAATATTTATTTTTTTTTAATTAATTACAAAAAAAAAATATATTGCTTATTTATTATTTGTATCAAAGTCAATATAGACATTTTTTATTTTTTTTAACAATTCTACTTATTTTATTCGAAAAGCAATTTTAATTACAGCATTTATTACTAAGGAAAAAATATCAGCACATTATCAGTTTATTTTTATCAGCCATAACGTATAATTATTTTTTATTTCTTCTGATATAAACAATTTGGAAATTACATAAGTCATTGTAAGAATTTAAAGATATTATAAGAAAAAAAAAATAAGTCATTATACTTTCTGTAGGAAAATAGATAAAATATTATTTCGAATTATAATTCGCAAAAGCTTATTAAAAATTTCGCATTTAAGTACAACTCTACGCGCCCAGCATCCTCAAATTGCGAGCTGTTTTTAAAAAAAATCAAACATTTGTATAGTACAAAACCAAAATAAATAAAATTATGAATGTATAAAAACGAAACTAAAAACAATGATCACTATTAAAATAAACAAACTATTAAAAATTTTAAAAAATCACATTTAACAAAATAATTTTAGTATCCAAAAAAGAAAGTTTCAACTTACTTCAACTCTCTGATTTCTTTATTGAGGCGGGAAATTTCGGTGGCTTGCGAAGTTTTCAGTAATTCAATCTGTTCAGCCATTTCTTTCAAATCTTTCTTAAAGTCGATTTCGCGCGCGTACACAGTCCAAAAAGATAGCATAGCACATAATACCATAGTACCGCACTTCATGATCGCGAACAAACGTGAACTACTAGCCGGGTGCAGAGGAGCGTCCACGGCGCTCGGAGACTCCGACAGGAATGGGTAGCGGACTGCCCACACTCTTATTATACAGAATGCAGGGTGCGTTAGGCGCAGATGCGCTCAACAGTTGTTCCGAAGCCCGAAACCCACAATGATCCTGTTTCATGCTGCGCAGGCCTTTAGCCAATTATAAAAATCATGTAACTTTTTTACGTTTCACCATACTAGTAATTTCGTGTTTAGTGTTTGGTGCCACGCGAGTATGTTAGGAGCGTGTGCATGTCTTGTTGTAGTTATTCGATAATGCAAAATTATTGGATCTTAGCATCTATAATGGATAGATGCTAGCCCGTGTATAAAAAATGCGTATATTCGTTAAATCCTTCATAGTCCCACTATATCCATAAAAAATACTGGTTTTGGTCTCCAACAGATAATTACAAATCGTACTTCGTTCGTATTCGTAATCGAATAATTTTCTCTGACGCCCGTCAGAGAAAATTATTCGCAATATCCAACGAGGTTTTTTTTAAGAAATATATTAATTCTTTTCATGATGTAAATTTCATTAATAATTAATTATTTACCAACGCAAAATCTTAAGCATCCATGCTAGCACATTATAAAAACAAGAAATTTTAGTACATTTATTAATAGGATAGACGTAAGTTTTATTAGGCTGTCTGGTATTTTAGTCCGAAAAACATCACTCATTTTCCATCACGTTCAATATCATTTCAAAGCCTTCTCAATACTTTAAGTCGAATTTAAATTGTACCTAGTTTTTCGTTAAAAAAAAATAAAAACAGTAAGAGATAACAAAATGACGGTAATCCACTCTATTAAATACGAATCAGATTTCTTATACCTAAGTAAAAGCAAAGTTCGTTCAACGTCGAAAGAGTACTCTCGAAATGAGTTTGACTATAATCTAGAATTTCAACGTGAAGTATGAGAAATGACGGCGCATTTTGAGGCCGTTTTTGTGACCTATTTCACCATCGTGTTTTGAAGATGTAAAAGCTCTTTACAATAATAATAAAATACAATTTATGTACTAATTGCAGCTCGTTTATTGTAGATTATACTTATATAGATACGTATAACAAATACGATACTAAGTTTTTTTGTAAGTTGTAAATCACGAGAGAGAATTAATATAATCAGCTTCACGCTGTATCCCACATACAGCAGGGTAGGCAGAGGGAACCTAGTGTTAAGACCCTCCGTTCCCCACTTTCCGCCGAGTTCTGGAGGCATTGCGTGTTGAGTGGAGGAACTCAACACCGCGCTTGGCCTTGACACCAGAGCGAAAAATGTAAATAAATATTTCATTTCCTCGAGTGAGGATCGATTTTTTTATTTTAAAATGAATATACACATAAAAAAATTATATTTACCAGAAGCTTCCTATCATTAGGTCAATATTGTAGCCAATATTTCCAACGTATGTAGGCTGGTTAGTTTAATTACGCGCTCGGGTATTGCGTCTAGTAGGTACTAAGAGATAACAAATTTAGCGAAGCGCACTCTGTATCATTCGATTATGTATTTATTCATTTTGATATATTATTGTTATATAGTTTGTTTTTTTTATCTTTTTTGGAATATATTTTTATAGGTATTGTTATATAGGAATGTTTTTTTTTACCTTTATTTGAATATATAAGGTGGGGGCAAAAGTATTTTCGTGTTGTTCATACAAAGGAAAATATATTTTTTATTTATTTATAATATGTATGTGCCATTTTGATCGATGACTTGTTGCCATATGATGAGCCATGTTCCCATTCCTCTCTGACAGGTAGTGTTCACAGTATTCTTTTGAAGTTAGCTTTATGCTTCCTAAACAATTCTGCAATGACCGAAACAGGTGGAAATCTGATGGACCAAGGTCACGGCTATACGGAGGATGCATCAACACATCCTAACCAAGCTCTCTCAAATTTTGGTGCGTGGCGCGATGAGTGCAGTCTGGCGTTGTCATGGTGACACACCACGCCCTTCTTATTCACCAGCTCCGGTTTGTTTTTCTCAATAGCTTTTTTTAACCTCATCAGTTGCTGACAATAGAGGTCAGAATAACACAGCATCACTTTGGTCCGAGTGAGGCCGAGTTTTGCTACGGACTGTGGGGCTTGTCCATGCTTCGACCATAATCTTTTTCGCACATTGTTATCGTAAGTCACCCATTTTTAATTTCTCGTAATAAAATGTTTAAGAAGTGGTTCGGAATTGTTACGGTTCAACAAAGAATCACAAATGGAAATACATTGCATTAGGTTTCTCTCAGTGAGATTATGTTGTACGCAAATGTCAAGTTTTTTCTTGTACCCAGACTTTCGTAAATGACGTAAAATGTCATAGCTACTAATATGTTGATCTTGCTCCTTTCTCAAAGTGGGAAAGATGAGGTTCCAGAGCTAACCTCATCTTTCATACTAAAATTACTCTTATTGATATTAGTTCCGTAACCGTACCGCATTAGTTCCGTAAACCGCACAAATTTTAATCGCGGAAATCGCGAAATTTTTTTCGTCGCATTTTGTAATAAAACTTTAAAATGTACCGAATTTCTTCGTCACATACGTTCATTTTGCTTGCTTGAACAATTGAAAAATGGCGGGATCTAGTTTTTTGTATTTATTGCATCTTCAGGATGTTACATTAAATGGTATTAAAACCAGCCAGTTAGATTCAGTACAACCAAAGAGGTTTGATTACTAATACGGGTTTGAATATATTCAAAATACGAAAAAAAAATTTTGCCCCAACCTATTATTTTTTTATTTTATATGTAAGTATTAAGCTAGTGGGTGTCCGTATTTTTGTTTGCGTGGGCTAAATTACTCATTTCTTTGTTTTTAATAAATAGGCGCATTGTTATTTTAGTAGGTTTCAATTTATTTCTTACTTCCACCAGATATATTTTTTTATTTATGAAATCTTTGGTAGATAAACAAATTACATATGTTTTTTATCCTAATCTAGGTGCATCTCACTCAACGTAGAATCTAGTGAAATGTCACTCCTCAATTTTTTCTTGAGTTAAAAAAATGACATAGTGATAATCAAATTATTTAAAGTTTTGTACGGTAAATTTTATAACAGGTCGTCTTGGCGCACTAGCACACTTGTGGGTTCGATTTCCATTCGAGTAAATGAATTAATACTATTTAATATTTTTATTAGTGGGGAACGAAGTGGCTTAACTGGCTTCCTTCTGCCTGCCCTGTGTGTGCGGGATACAGCGTGAAGCTAATGAAAAAAAATATTTCCTCGCTCGCTAGTATGTCGGTAAATAGTTGAGTTTCGACACTCAAAACGCAATGTCTCGAAAGTTTGGCGGAAAGTGGAGAACGGAGTGTCTTAGCATAAGTGATGTGGACTTAAAAAATGTGGACTTAAAAATATATATATTGGTCAGAAACCATTCGGTAATTCATTATCAATAAAATTAATAACTCTATTATTTTTTATTGAAATAATATATTATTATTAATATACGATATAAGTGCAAATACCAGATATTACTTTTTCAACATAAACTTTCTACTCGAAACAAGGCTGGGGAGCCCACTCTTAAATCCACGCACGACAGATGGATCATTGACGCCAGGTGAATTCCTTAATGAGTCGGTAATTCGTAATAAAAACTGTAAATAATTATAAGTACTACTTAAATATACATTGATTTGCTTGAAGTGAAGTATTATATCAAAAAATACATTTCTTATATAATATTTACTTATTTTACTAAATTTACTTACTTATGTGATAATAATAAAAAAAATTTTACAAAACAAGTTACTAACAGCTATGATTGATGAAGACTTTCAAAATAAATTGTTAAAATTATAAAAAAATATTAAATTGTTAAAATATTATGCAAGCCGCAAATTTAAATTTAATATACCTATAGATTAAATATAAAAAAACAATGTGTCTATTTTAAATAATTTAATTTATATTTTTCGCCTGACAATGTTCGGCTACGTAAAGATAACAAAATGGATATGTCGGCCAAATATATATAATTTACATCGACAAGAGTTGTCCACCTGTTAAGATAAAGAGTTACATTACTTCAAGTAGGTAACTAAAAAAATTAATATATGAATAAAAAAATCTTTTTGAAAGAGTTTATATTCATGGTATACTAGTTTACAAATCAAGCTCTCATTTGATACCCATATTAGGTGGGTTGTCAAAAATTTGCTAATCGCCATTTTGTCTCTGCGGCCATTTTGAATTAAAAATAATATTGTTTATATGTCATTTTATCGTTATCAAAACTGAAGTCGAAATCTAAATTTGAGCTCAATCAGACACAGAAGTAGGTCAAATTGAGCTTTCAAGATTTTACGTATACTAACATTCGTCCTACCATGGCAATTCAAATAAAAACTTGTAAAACGACTGGACTCGATTAGATACATAACAAAACGTAACATAAAAAAAATGGAATTACCCTCAGTATTAAGTAAGTAAGTAAACATATGTTAAAGTTTTTTATATCAACATTATTGGCAGTTTTAGTACACGAGACCCGTGAGATTTAAAGTTATGACATTATGGAATTTAAACACCTTGCAAATACCACACATGACAACGTTAATTAAATAAAAAAGTGATGATGCAATTTTTTTGTTTATTATTCGTCGAGGCATACAATTTAACGAACAATCTTAATTATAAATTGTGTTACCTTTACATAAAATATGGCTCTTAAATAAGTATATATATGTATATATTATATAGATATGCATGATAAACACCACCTGCAAAAGACGAAATTATACAGAAGTTCTGTACTTTCCCTCAAATGTAACGAAGTACCTATACCTATATTTTAACGAAAAAAAAATAGATTGACGCCGTAGTGGTAAAAATATTTAAATATGAACAGCTGCAAGGCACGCTCCTATTAAAAAATGAGCACAAGTAAAGGTGTCTACCTGAGTCACAGTTTTTTGGTTTCCTCAATGGTTTTGACGGCATCGAATAAAAGGCTATTTAAAAGTTAGATTACGTCCTTTAAAGTAAATTCTAAAAGCATTTTTGTCAAATATAAAAAAATAATAACAATAGGTAAATATGTTATGTAAGAATTCATTTTATTTGTCAAAATGTTACAGAGAAAGCAAAACTCTATAATTTGATTTTTAACAAACTAAACATTATGTAACAATAATTATGAGTTATTTTTAAACATTACACATACATTATTTACATACTTAGGAAAGAAAAATGCTTATTTAGAAAACGTATAAAAATTTAAACGTAGCGGGACTCGAACCCGCGTCTCCTGGCCAGGAAATATTAATAATTATAATATTAGTTACCGAGAAAATGTATTAAAGGTATAAGCGACACTTTCCTTCACGTAGTCTTCGAAAGATCGTATTGAGCGGAAATGAAGGAAACGGATAAACTTATCATAGAAAACGGAGGCTAAAATATAGTGACGTTCAGACATTTTTATAAAATAGGCTATAATTAAAGAAAATTATAGATTTAAATGTATTGCAGGTGACATTTATAAATAATAATTACACCTTGAAGATTTAGGATCTGTGAAAAATGATAAGATAAAAAAATCGTTAAATATAAGCTTACAGTCCACGATGGGTAAGCAGAGCTTTGTATTTGTGTGAGTGTACACAGATAGATAGATGTTGATGTGCGGCTTGAAGTGTGGCGCATCCCTTGCTTGCTTTAAACTTATACTACGTTGAGTGAGATGCTCTTTGGCTACCGGTTGGTCGGTAACTCCACCTCTCATAGCGGTAGAAACATATAAAATAATATTTTATTCTTAGTTCGATTTATTAAAAATGAAAGAAAAAGTTGGCACGGTCACTGTATGATAATCAAAAAATGTATGCGACCAAACAGTAAAAGAAACAGGAAAAATTCATAGTCACAAAACAGTTTTTGATGGTAAAACGGAACAATTCATAATATTGGTTTATTAATAATAAAATGTAGCAAAAACATACAAAACAAATGGAAAGCAAAAACAATGCATAAATGCTCGTATATAGATTGCATTGATTGCGTTGACTTAGAAACTTTATTTTCCGTGCACGAAAGGACCGATAGTAGATAGTAGATACCGATATGTGATATTAATTTTAACTTGAGATAGAGGACCAGACAGATATACAACAAAGTGGCCCTAAACTAAAAGTAGCTGGAAATAACACAAAGTCGACTGAACCGATCTGTGATAATAATGCTTAAAGTTAAGTGATTTTTTTTATATAATTCACATTTTTATAAAAAACCAATTAAATATTACAAATAAATATTAAGATAATGCGACCTCAATGTTTTAATTAAAAATTATATTAAATCAGCTTCACGCTGTATCCCGCTCACAGCAGGGTAGGCAGAGGGAACCTAGTGTTAAGACACTCCGTTCCCCACTTTCTGCCGAATTCTGGAGGCATTGCGTGTTGAGTGGCAGAACTCAACGCCGCGCTTAACCTCGACACCAGAGCGAAGAAATGGAAATATAAATTTAAGT
>JAAIXJ010000515.1:128599-171200 GCA_013403705.1 Heliconius hermathena
GAACTCAACGCCGCGCTTAACCTCGACACCAGAGCGAAGAAATGGAAATATAAATTTAAGTAAATATTTCATCTCCTCGAGTGGGGATCGAACCCACAACCAGTCGGTTTTGCAGTCACACCTCGTGCCGCTGCGCCACGACTGGCCTCATCACATCTATGCACATCATTATTTTTTTTTTTTTATAAAGGTACTTTTGTAACTGTTTTATTGTATTTTTTTAGCTTCCCGCTATGTTCTGCACATAACAGGGTAGGTAGAGGAAACCTGGGAAGCTAGTGTTCAGACACTTCGTTGTTATTAGGCCACGTCCGTACCGCACTCTCCGTCGAATTTTCGAGACATTGCATGTTAAGTGGTGGAAGCTATCGCCGCGCTTTGCCTCGCCACCAAAGCGTGGAAATGAAAATATTTATTATTTCATTACCTCAAGTGAGAATCGAACCCACAACCAGTCGCGTTTGCAGTCACACGCTTGTGCCCTTGCGCCACGCCTGGCCTCTGTAATTTTTAATGTAACATATTATAATTAGCATCGAAAAGATTACAATAAAAGTAATATAAAAACAATATTTATTTATTCAGACAATATGGACGGTGCTATCACAAAGTTTCACATTAGAGTACAACAAATAACTATTTCACATTTTGCATTCGCTTGCGTAACTGTCATTTGTAACAAGAAAAAATACTTTAATCAGCTTCACGCTGTATCCCACTCACAGCAATGTAGGCAGAGGAAACCTAGTGTTAAGTCACTCCATTTACCACTTTCTGCCGAATTCCGGAGGCATTGCGTGTTGAGTGGCAGAACTCAACGCCGCTTATACAAATACTTAAATTATATAAAAAAGCAATTAAAGCGTGACATACACGGACTAAGTTAAGAAACAAATCAAACATTGACAAGTTAGCGGTCTTAATATACTCGATACAAAGATACTCATATCATTAATATCTAATAATAGTTTTATTAATCGAATTCTTAAACATTTAGTACATTCTGACACTAAGTTCGGTGTAGAAATTTAAGATTTTCTGTACTTTTTGTTAGGTAAAAATATAGAATACATGCATTTTATATAAGTATTTAATGTATAATATACATCTAGTTAAAAAAAATACAATCAAAATAACTTATTACCTACATGTTACAGGTAGCTATTTTCTCGTGCGCTTATTATATTTAAAAATAAACCTTATGTCTATAATTATACAGTATAAAAATTGAGATAATGGTTCATAACATATTTTAATTACCAAATAAAAGGATATCATCACGATATTATAAAAACACAGTCCACGATGCTCTAGTATCGCTGTCATTAATTTTATGTCATAGACTACAATCTCAGGGCCCCCTGATCTACGTTATTTTAGCAAAGCTGAAATTTTTAAGGTTGACCTTAAAAATTTCATTATGCAGTTAAGAAGGTATGCGTACTTACTAACTTGAAAGTGGGGCGCTTTCAGAGGTAGCGCCAACTTAAGGCACACGCTCAGCTACGTTAAAGAAGAAACACTCGTAATTAAATATGTTGTTATGAATAATATAAAAAATGTATATTTACTATTACCAGATCCTTAACGTGGGCCTATACTCCTGGAAGACTTTCTTAAGGTTGTTTAAAGTTGGGACAAAATACGTTATACTAGCAAGCTTTATTTTACATATATTACTTACGGACTATTTCAAGACCCCCTGTAAGCACCCAGACCAATCCGATGGCTGATTCATCCTCCCAGACAGAGATATACCTTTATTTGGAGCCACCTCTGAAAGGGCCCCAGTTTCAAGTTAGTGTACAATAGTCCTCAAAATTTCAGCTTTGTTAAAATGACGTAAGTCTGGCGGCCCTGGGATCTTGGGCTATTAGATCAAATCATGAGTACTGACTATTCTTTAAGTATAGATGTATTTAATTAAATCTAAAGCTTCACGCTGTATCCCGCAGATAGCAAGGTAGGCAAAGAAAAAATAGTGTTAAGACGCTCTGTTTCCCATTTTTTGCCGAATTCTGAAAGCATTGCATGTTGAGTGGCGAAACTCAACGCCACGCTTTGCCCCGACACCAAAGCGAAGGAACGAAAATATAAATTTAAATAAATAATTCATTTCCTCGTGTGGGGTTTAAACTCCCAACCCGTCACGTTTATAGTCACATTGGTGTTACTGCGCCACGACTGGCCTTAAAGATGATGATCAATTCTAAGTTAGTTTCTTAAAATTCGGCCAAATAAACTTATATATTTGAGTAAAAATGGTGAAATCAAATTAAACAATCATACATAAATACCACTAGAAACTTCCCAACTGCGCACAGTAGCGTCAAAATTACTTTTTATATATATATCCTTGAATCCTTATCCAATTCATAAACTATCAACATTATTATCCAAAGTGTCGTTAATACATTTAATTGCACAATTTAATATACGAAGATAATTATACTTTCAACAGGGTTGCCTACTTTATTAAGTAAACTACTACAGTGCAGGAGTGTTCGGAACGATTATATTTTGTAATCGTTTTGTAAATATACGTTATTTTTAAAACGCTTATTATTTTTAACGTTATAATATTTTAGTAAGTATAATATATTCATTTAGCGGCGTGTTTTGTTTTATTATAAAAAATGTTTATTAACGGTCGTTAAAATATGTATCACTTATTTCAGTGTGAACAGTATAAGTATTTTGTCTATATTATTATAAAACAAGTTAATTATTGAAATAAATTAATTTTTCTATATATTTTTAAATGTTTTTATTAAGTAAAAATACCCAATATTATTATTTATATGTTTTTAGCTTAAATATTTTTCAAATTTAATAGCGTTGTTTTAAAAGAAAAAAATCTAATTTCTGCAAAAAAAATCTTCTCGTCCTTGGAATTAATATGCCAACATCACCAATCGGCAAATTCGTACTAATATTTAATATTTTCATTTCTTCGCTCTGGTGTCGAGGCAAATCGCGGTTTTGAATTCTGCCGCTCAACACGCAACGCCTCCAGAATTCGGCAGAAAATGGGGAACGGAGTGTCTTAACACTAGGTTCTGCGGGATGCAGCATGAAGTTGATTTATTTTAAACATATTTCAGATAATCTACCATTTTAGTATAACTAATTTAAATACTCATAGCTATTATAGTTTTTATTCAACGAAATTAGAGCATAATTTAGTAATATAGGGAATATTACTAAATTATTACAATTTAAATTAATTACAATACATGCTTACCAAAGAAGAATAAAATTGACTTTATCAATATCGCAAAGTAAGTAATAAATATTACTAAAAATTGTGTTTGCATAACGATTGCCCGTCGTAATTAAATAATAGATTATTACGCTATTTAAAAATAATGGCTATTTGTATTAGCTATGTTATGTAACGAATACTCTTATTCACAGTTCACCTTCTATCTAATAAAATATTTCTAGTAAATAAGTATTAAAATTGTTGCCATTATATTAATCACGAAAAACAAAATATAGTAATTAAATAGTCACAAAGAAATTAACAGTTACAAAAAGTATTGCAACCCTGATGTAGGTATATAAAGGTATCACAGCTGCCGCCATACTGACCAACCAAACTATCAAAACCATCTGTCGACGTATTGTCGTAGACATAAAATGTGACAAAAATATAAAGTTTTAAGAACTTTCTACTTTAAAATGCATGATTAAGTTTCTTTACTTGGTCCGGAAGCCTGTTAGGCGCAATCACAACCATATTGTTGACTACAATGAAAATATAGATGATTTAGCTTAATATAAAAAAGGAAAAAATTAATAAAGAGGCCAGTGGCGCTGGGGCACAAGGGTGTATACGCGACAGGTTGTGGGTTCGATTGCCACTCGAGGAAATAAAATATTTAAATTTCTTCGCTCTTGAATGTAAAGATAATAAATGAAATCAATTTAGTTTTACATAGGCCATGATGGTTTTAAGTGTTTACCAAAAAAACATTTTGAGACATTTCTTTTCAATTAAAACAACGTGTGGAGACACACAAATGTCTATCTTCTAGATATATACACTAACAATCTTAAAAAAAAAAGACTTAAAATAAAGCATTTTCCTATAGATATATTGACACAGGCAGTATGACGTCAAGCAACTATTTTAAAGTACAGATCAATGTTATCGAATGTAATAGAACGTCGAGCATACATTAAGGTCTGGGCTGGACTTTGATATAGCATTATACATTTTTTTTATTTTAAAATTAAAAAGTAGAAAAGTGTTCAATATATATCGGGGCTTCACCGCTTCAGCTGCGCTGTATTGCCTCATGCATTTTTAATTTATTAATATGCGAAAATTACAAGTTGTGATATAAACTCAATGAATAATGTATTTTGTTTTATATTATTTAATAATGATTTTCATCGTAAGATTTCGTTGGTTTTCTTTTTGGTAACAAAATAAAATTAAAATGTTTACATACTATTTCCTTAAATCAGAGCTGTTGTTTAAATTAATTTATTTATCGGAGTAATTAAACATGAAGCTAATCAAATTAAATAGTTATTTTTAAACTGAACTAACAAACATATAACAAATAAGTGAAATATATAACAAATAAACGACACAATTTAAAATGAATTGAAACGAGTTTGCCTTAAATCGACATTACACGATTTTGATTGTCTATTACTAGAAGAATTATTATGTCAGTTCATCCGAAACTTAATGGGAAACTAAGAACATTAAAAAATATATGCAAGTCTTGTCCGAAAAAAATAATAGTTTTGATGCCTGTATAGAAGCTCACCGATAAATTTTAATAACAATTTTTAAACTGGATAGTCTCCAATCAAAAAAGTCTTCATTAATTGAAGTATATAATATGACAGATGTATATAACGTATATAATATATGTTGTATATAATATGACAGATGGCATTTTTGCAGCTATGAATTTTAAATAAAAATAATATTATTTATTTGTCATTTGTTATATTTTTTACTTTTTTCCCAATAATTGATCCATTTTTTTTTCAGAATTATTTAAAGCACGTGATTTCGATACTTATTACACTAGTTTGTACTTACAAATCTGTGTTATTCATGTGAATAGGTATAAGTACATAGAATGTCATTATTTTTTAAATTTTATTTAAATTTTAATATAATCTCTACGACAGGTGAAAGCAAACTGGGCCACATTATTACGCCTAATCGATGGGCAAAAAGTTATAGCAAATCGGGCCCCTAATACGAAATCCTTGACCAATACAGTGAATAATTAATTATTCTCGCCGTCGTACACGACAGGTGTAAGTTTTGCGGAAATCAATATGAATTATGATGTGATCGAATTAAATCCAACGTTACTAGTGCAGTGGGACCATGGCCATGTGTTGATTTACGGGAGGCAAAAAAAAATATGTAAACAATCAGAATAAAATAATTATTATAGTCTAATGCCGTCGTGGCGCAGGGATATAACGCCTGATTATATATATACGCGACGGTTATGGCTTCGATTCCAACTCGATGGAATTAATTATTTTAATTTCATCGCTCTAGTAACAAGACAATGCGCGGCGTTGAGTTCCGTCAGTCAATCAAATGTTTCGAAAATTGGGCAGCGTGTGGGGAACGTAGTTTACAACGTTAAGCAATTCTAAGTCTATCAGTTTACAACGTTAAGCAAAAAAACTGTAAGCTATATAATAAATGTTATTATGACTAGCGTTGCTTATTATTTATTATTAAAAAAGATGCATTTAATTCGATGAGATATACTTCGTGTCTGTCTCACACATATTTATTTAACAAACTTGTCTTAAGTAAACACATTACGATTCCTGTACCTAAATAATGCTTTAAAGTAAAGAAGTATAAGAGCGAAGTTATATTTCAAGTTTATTTATATGGGATGTAAATCGTCTTAATTAAAATTAACATACTAATCACTATTATGGAATAAAAGCAATGGTTACTTTTCTCAAGAGACTGAACTTCCATCAGTTTTTGGTTGAGTCGTGACAAAAATTACAGTGCAGTCAACAAGTCGTGGTCGCTATTAAGTTGGTTTTTTTTCAACTTTTGCACATATTTTACACAGTAAGAATAAGTAGAAAGAAAATAATCAGATGTAAGAAAAATCGATGACCCACAACTCGGTGACCGACCGTACAGTAAGCTTATTTGCAATTGATGCATTTAAAACTGCTTTCAGAGTACAAAAAAAATAATGAAAATTACTCGTTCTAAAGAAAAAAAGAAGGAAAACTAATGCATTAAAATGAGTAAATAAATGTTAGGAAATGTACAATCGACACATATAAGTATATACAATATAGTTTATTTTCATAAGCAACGTTCTTATGTCTGTAATAGAAATAAACATCCTTAATCATAAGAAAATATGTTAACCAAAAAGTTGCTTGGATTTTTTTGTTGTTACTTCAAAAAATATTTTCGAAAACGTATAAAAATATGTTAATTTATGTTGTTAGCATCTAAATAAGTAATAACAAGTAGAATAGAAGAATTTCGACGTAGCTTGTTCAAGCTAGCTTAGTGGTCAGAATGGACGGTAAACGGACGGTAAAGAGTTCACTTTATTATTTTCCAAAATATTAATCGATCTTTAGTGAGAAATAACACTTTGAAATGTTAAAAATAAATCGGGTTAGTTTAAGTAATTTATTATTGCCACGTATCGTTGTCTATGCTCGGGCTCCTCGGTGTGGTGGAACCGGAATTGTTCGCGGAATCGTCTCTGTTCTTCTCGTTGGGCTTCACACCTTCACCTGGATGCCTGCAGAAGGTGCAATGGCCCTTCGTGATCACTTGAATTTCATAGTCCTCCATGTAGAACAACTGTAATGATAATTTTTATTAATATTTTTGACTGGCACAAGCGTGTGACTGTTAACGCGATTGTTGTGGGTTCGATTCTCACTCGGGCATGTGAATTATTTTTTATTAATAAGTTCATTTCTTCGCCCTGTTAATAAGGCGTTAGACGCGACGGCGGAGATTTAAGTCCCGCCACTCAACACGCAATGCCTCGGAAATTCGGCGGAGAGTGGTGAACAGACTGTCTTAACACTAGGTCCCCTCTGCCTACCCTACTATAAGCGAGATACAGCGCGAGGCTAAAGAAGAAGAAGATATTAAATATTTTAGTGTTATCGCTATACTCGTTACATATTATAATGAATATCACGGTTCGACACGATGAGCTGATTATTAATAGCATATTTGAATATCATTATAATAAAATAACAAACGTTCCAAAATAATGATTAAAGCTGTACAAATTTATTCGGTTGCGTCAAAATAGTGGATTTAATTCACACACAAAGTTTTTTTTTTTATACATTAGTGATGCTGTGTCATATTTTATGCTATAGGTGTAGTTCATTGCGTGTTGAGTGGCGGAACTTAACGTCGCGCGCGTTTGCCTCGACATGAGAGCGAAGAAATGAATATCTTTATTTAAATAAATATTTCATTTCCTCGAGTGGGGATCGAACCCACAAACAGTCACGTTTACCGTCCCACGCTTGTGCCCCTGCGTCACAACTGACCTCAAAAATGGGGAACGGAGTGTCTTAACGCTAGGTTCCCACTGCCTATTCAGCTGTGTGCAGGATATAACGTGAAGCATTACTATTTACTTAAAAGTGCTTTTTATATTTTTTATTATAATATTTAATATATTATTATTGTTACATTTAATGCAGTTAATGTTTAGACATATTTTATAATAATTTTTACAAGTAGTACTACTTTTTCAATTCTAATTGTAGAAAAAAACACTTATTGACTTCTTTATATTTTATAGTCTTCTAAGACTTTAAGGACTGGAGACATTGCGCATTGAGTGGTGGAGCGCTTTGCCACGGCGCCAGAGCAAAGAAATGAAAATATTAAATATTCCACATCCTTGAGTGGGGATCGAACCCACAACCTGTCGCGTTCACAGTCTCACGCTTGTGCCCCTGTGCGACGACTGGCCCCATTGTCCTTAATCATATCATTTAAATTGTGTAGATATTATTAATAACAATAATTATACTATTCGACAAATCGTTATAGACACTTGCACTTCACACGAAACAATACATTTTTATTCAGAACAAAAGTTAAGCCACTCACAAAAAGTCCTCAAATAAAAAGTCTCAGTAACAAGAATAATTGACGAAAGAGACAAATGAGATAATTTTAGTTTAGGTACTACTAAGTATTAACCGACTTGTGTAATACTATTTTTATCTACTATAAAAAAATAAGATGACGTTTTGTGCGATATTTTTTTTTACTTTCATATTTGACGAAAAGGCGCACTGGAATTAGCGATATAACTTTCAGTTTTTCATTAACATATTGTAACTAAGACACACTGTCCCCAATTTTCTGTTAAATTCTGCAGGCATTGCTTGTTGATTGGCAGAACTAAACGCCGCGCTATGCCTGGACAACAGAGCGGAAGAAATAGAAATGAAAATATTATCTACATAAATAAATATTAGATAAATATTTTATTTCCTCGAATGGGAACCGAACCAACAAACAATACATGGTATTCTGAAACCGAATTTTACTATAACAGAAAAATAATAGAGAGTAAGTCACAATCAGCCAGTCAAAGTTCTAAGAAACAATCACAATATTTCTCTATGTGTTCTCGATATTTTATTTTAATTTAATTAAGTCACAGCGCTGTGCCACTGCGTGTGACTATAAGCGCGATGGTTATGGGTTCTCACTTGTTGGAATTAATTATTTAATATTTTAATTTCTGTGCTCTGGTAACAAAACAAAGCGCGGCGTTGAGTTCCGCCAATCGACAGACAGACAGACAGAGAATGGGAAACGGAGTTTCTTAGCACTAGGTTCCCTCTGCCTACCCAGCTATGTACAGGGTACCGTTTTAGCTTCAGTTAGAACCTAGTATAAGACTTTGGATTGAGAAAAAAATGGAATGCTAACTAAGCAATTAGCAATTCATTTTTCACTTAATGCTCATGCACGGACGTCGTTATAGTAGAAAAATTAAATCTATACTAATATAATAAAGCGGAAGAGTTTTTTTTTGTATGAAAGCTACATTCTTCAGGAGTGCTATAGGCTATATAACATTACGGTGTAAGTCTTAGTTAGCCTTAAGTAACGAAATAACAATAATAATGAACGCCATCGAATTACTTAATACACGTGCGCTGTAGAAATGGTTAAATATATGTAAGTATATTGTACTACAAAAACATTCAATTTCATTAGTTAGTATATCTATCTCTTATAAATAAGTCACATTAAGGCATTTTGTGACAAAAATAATTGAAAATTGCAAGGTGATGATATTTCAACGTTTTTTATTTGATAAAGTTATTGAAACTTGCGAGCGAAAAAAAATGATTCCATCATCAAGGAAATTTTATTATTATTAATTTTTAGTAAGATATGCTTTGGTGTTTAAAGCATGTAATTTGCAAATAAACATATACTTAATGAGAAAACGTAAATTAAAAATAATTTAATGCTCCGTTTACGGCCGCAAACAATAATAGTAATAATGTCGTCCTCGCTAGCAGTCATGTAGTACTTGCACTTTCTATTATATCATTTTTATTGTTTATTGATTATATAATTTTTATTGTTTATCTCATGGCAAATGTAGCATAATAGAATAATTATGAGTGGTACGCGAGCGAAGCCGCAAGTGGGCCGCTAGTATAACATAAATACAAAGATGGCTTCTGTTGCTTTATAATAGAAGCAGAAGCAGATTAGGAACTATACGGAAACCAGGTGAGATTTAATTCACAAATATCGCGTGCACGGAACAGCTGCGTTAAGAAAAGGCATTGTATTCTTTTATTTTATTATACTTATATATTATACATTTTTATATATTTGGCAATTTATGTTATTTTATCAAAACTTCAAATAAAGTATACATACATAATAAATATTAAAAAATTAATAAACCAAAAATTATATGGAACGAAAGTATGAAATATAGTTTTATTTTTATAAAATCAATTCAATATTCTTGATAAATCAGTGAACGTAACTTTAATAAAACATATGAAAATCTCCCGCAACTTTTACAATCATGATAAATTTTCAAAAATTAATCGTATTATACGATTTGCATTTTTGATTTTTGTATTCGTAATTACGAATTCATTATTAAATTCGTCACGGCGTAGCGGCACAACGTCTGGCTGTAGAAGCGACGGTCGTGGGTTCGATTGAAACTCGGGGGAGATAAATAAATAAAATAAAAACACTTGAGGCCAGTCGTGGCGCAGCGGCACAGAGTGTGACTTTAAAACCGACTGGTTGTGGGTTCGATCCCCACTCGAGGAGATGAAATATTTACTTAAATTTATATTTCCATTTCTTCGCTCTGGTGTCGAGGCTAAGCGCGGCGTTGAGTTCTGCCACTCAACACGCAATGCCTCCAGAATTCGGCAGAAAGTGGGGAACGGAGTGTCTTAACACTAGGTTCCCTCTGCCTACCCTGCTGTGTGCGGGATACAGCGTGAAGCTGATTTTTAAAACACTTACATTTTGACAAGCAGGACACGTAGTGACGGGTAGTTCGGGCAGCATGTTACGGTAGTAGAGGGGAGGCAGCGGCGGTCTCTCCACTGTTACCACCGATACCGGACTCAGATGGAGGAGCGCTGAACGACTACAGATCACTGTGCCTTCGTCTTCCTATTACAAGCATAATAAAAATTATGTTATGTTTCTATCATCCTGTCCTTTCTTCTAATATTATAAATATGAAAGTTTGTGAGGATATTTGTTCCACTTTCACGCAAAAACTGAACGGATTTAGATACAACTTTAAAATAATATAGCTTATAAGCTATATTATTGTACAATGGCACATGGGATGCACTTTGTTATAAATTGGCTATTACACAACAATTGGTATAAGTAAGCGAAGCCGCGTTTGAGTCGTTAGTTTATTTATGGATGGGATTTTACTTGAGTACTTATTTAAATTATTTTTTGTGGTCTTCGTGACACTGTGGCAAAGTTATACTGCAAACTGGACGGTTGTGCCATTTGGGGAAATAATCCTCGCTGTGATAGACAAAACGCGGCGTTCTGTTGCACTCTATACGCAATGTTCGCACACTCGAAAATTGGACATTAAATCGGGAATAGAGTGTTTTAACACTAGGTCTCCCCCGTTGAAAAAGGGTGAAGATGCAATTATTTTATTATAAAAAAAATAGACGTGTGTATACAGTTTACGACATCAAGTAAAGTGTATGTTAACTCTTTAGCCTAATCTTATAAAAACTTAAGGAACAAATATGAATGTCAAATTTTATCTTATAGTCCCATAAAAAAAATGTTAATTATAAAAAAAAATCCCATTAGAAATTTTCACAAAGAGCACTGTAAAATTTAAATGAACCAAAATTACAACGTTTTATTAAATATGATTTCTGATTTTCGCTGTGCTGATTTTTTATTCATATGTCATGACGACCACAAGGTTAATACGTTAGGTTTCTACAAAGAAACATAGAAACAAACAGGCATACAACACCCTCTTTTGTGTCGCGCAGTCGGTTAAAAATGGAAGGTAATACAATACCTACCTCTTCCACTTTGTCCATAAAGGGGTCTGTGTAGTCGATATCGTGATTTATTCGTAAGATATCTGCTCCTTCGGCCTGAGCATTATCCACTTCAGGTATAGGCATGCTTTGTATCAAGTTCATTGCTTCCTCATGAGCTATGCCTTCAGCTGGCTCGAACTGGACCAAAGGTAGCACTTCTGCAAATTCATAGATACGTATAACATCGGTACGTAACTTAATTTAGTTTTAAATGAAACTATTTTAACCGTATTAATCGCCTATATTTGGGATTATACATTTTTCGTTTGTCATTCGTCTACTGCAAACCACGGACCACAGACTACTGCAAAGTGTTCGAAACGTCGAGTTACCAAAAATATATAATACCAAATATACGCGACTAATCCGGTTAAAATAGTTTCATTTAAAATGTGTAATAATCGTGAAAATCAAAGAACTTATTAACTTAGTTTCTAGGTGCACGCTGTATCCGGCATACAACAGGATAGGCAGAGGGAATAGAGTACACTCCATTCCCATCTGCTTGGTGGAACTGAACCCGTGCATTGTCTTCTTATCAGTTTTTTATTATAGTATTTTCCCAAGTGGAAAATAAGTAATCTCGTGTGAGAAATAAAAAATTAGAATCTTTTTTTTTAATAGTTACGTTCCTGAAAACGAAATGTCGGACCTCCTATAGGATCAATTTGTTTTCTGTATGTCTGGCAATACGTTTTTTTTCGAAAACACGTGTCTGTATAGATACAGCATGTATCTATACAGGCACGTTTTCTTACCATGAGTAGCTAACGAATAGGCAAATCGGTGTTTGCATCGCGGACATTGGTTTGCGAGAGGTGGCACGTGGCGCCGACAACGCCAGCACAGCGGAGAGACTTCGTCTTCATTATTAGAACCGGTCACTCCACTCTTTAGCATTAGTAACTCTACACCTTCCTGGTGGTATAAAAATATTTTATTAAGCTATAATCCCCGCGAGCAGGATCCAACCCTTAACGGTCGCTAGAAGCTGTGCCGCTGCGCCATGACGTCCTACTATTTTTTTTATTTTCATTTGGTTGAACCTGGGTAAACAGAGGGAACCTAGTGTTAAGACACTCTGCTCCGAGTTGAGTGGCGGAACTCAACGCTGCGCTTTGCCTTGACAACAGAGCCAAGAAAAGATAATATTAAATATTTCATTTTCGCAAGAGGGAATCGAACCCATAATCTTTATGCCCCTGTGCCTTAACTGTCCTCTATAAATACTTGTATATTTTTTGGGAATAACGATTTGTGGAAATCGAATCCACAACCATCACGATAATTTTATAAACTGTACCACAATACTATTTTATTTTCATACATATATTTTGAAACCGAAAAATTAAGATTAATTTAAAAAATTAAAAATCTTTAGTTTAAATTAATAAATAGTTTATTACTGGACTTTTTTAAATCACGACATCTACATGCATTGATTTTTAAATAAAAAAAAGTAAAGTAAAAAGTTAAAAATTACAGTATTCTTATTACATCTAACGCTGCCTAAAACCACAACATAATTTTACCGAAACAACAAAGATGGCGCTATTAAAGAATTTAGTAAGTAATATTTAGTATATAATAGTTTTTTATTATAATAATAGAGATTGAGGATGCCGTGGAGCAGTGGCACACCGTCTGACTATAAGCGCGACAATTTTGAATTCGATTACCGCTTGAATGAATGAATAAATTATTTCCTGGCTTTAGTAATAAAACCAAGCGAGCAAGCAATATCTTAAGAATTGGGCGGTGCTTAGTGCGTAGGTTACTAGACTAAAAAAATAATGTTATTTAAAAAAATGTACGTACCTGAAATTTTGTAGGCACTTGAAGTCCTAAAATCTTGTCCAACATTTGTCGAGCCAGAATATTAGCGTTGAGAACCTTGGCTTGTTTTGCTAAGCATAAGTACAAACAACTGATGATAAATTAAGGAGAAAATATAAAAAAAAAATACAAATACAAACATTATCAACGATACCTAATTGGAGAAAGAAATATAATTAGGTATTTATGAAATTATATGAATATTGAACTTATAATATAATGTCAAAATTAAACAACAAAATGCTATTTATAATCAACCCCTTTATCTCCATTTTAGCAGGCCTAGTTAGTTAATACTGTAGCTAGAAGATGTTTTATTTAAGTTTAAATATATTTAATACTCAAATGAATAATGAATTTGGCGCTATGGCGCAAAGTGTTTACTATGATTACAGATTTGATGACATTAATTGAAATTATTACATTTCTAAGTATATTTTTTTTGTTTGTTTAGTATAAAAAAACTACTACGTTTAGTTCCGCCATTCTAGTCTGAACAAGTAATGTCAAATTAAGCTATATGAGATGGTGGTGAGCTTAAAAAAGTCCCACTAATATTATCAATGTCAAAATTTGTGCGCATGGATTATGGTCCGCTTTCACGCAAGAACTAAAGAATGGGTTTACATGAAACTTTACAGTAATATAGCTTATACATCAGAATAATACGGGATACAATTTACGTAAATATTTTGTACTAGCGGTTCACTCGCGGCTTTGCCCGCAGATTATCTATAATACTTTTATTATGTTGCATTTGCCAAAAGATTGATACATTTAATCATCTACTCATGAATAACTTATTTTCATAATTCTGAGAAAGTACAAGCACTACGCGCTGCTTAAAAGAACGACCTCTGCGGGAGTCGAACCTAGGCTGTAAACAGAAAGTTGAATTATTTTAATTTTACATTTCCTCGAAAACTATACATCCAAATTATTAACCATAGAAGCCGAAACATATCTTCAAAAATTTTTTTGATGATGAAATAACTTTCCCTTGTAAGTTCCAATATACGTGTCAAATAAAAATCGGTGTAATATCACCTTGCAATTTTCAATAATACTTTGTCACAAATATTAGTTATTGTTAGTTATTGTGACTTATTTACAAGAGATAGATATATGGTGTCGCGGACTTTTTTTTATGAAATAATAAAATAGAATATTTTTGTCATAAAATGTACTGACAATAACTATATATTTAACTATTTTTGCAGCGCACACTAAAAGCAATTCGCTGGCAATTAATTATAATTGTTGTTTAGTTATTTTAATGTAGTTAGCCTTAAAAAAGTCTTACATAGTAATGTTATATAGTCTAAAGCACTCCTGAAGAATATTCCTTTCATACAAAACAAAAAAAAAAGTAAATCGGACCAGTTGGTTGTTGGGTTCGATCCCCACTCGAGGAAATGAAATATTTATTTACATTTATATTTTCATTTCTTGGCTCTAGTGTCGAGGCAAAACGCGGCGTTGAGTTCAACTACTCAACATGCATTGCCTCCAAAACTTGGCGGAAAGCGGGGAACGGAGTGTTTTAACACTAGGTTCCCTCTGTCTACCCTGGTGTATGCGGGATACAGCGTGAAGCTGATTTATTTTATTCTAAAGCGGACGAAGCCGCGTTTGGGTCGCTAGTTAAAAATATTTTTTAAAACAAAACAAAGTATCATCAATTTTTTTTCTGTCTGGTATAAAAAACTGCGGCATTTTCTTGTTTTCATATAACAAAGGATACAACATAGACACTCCAGGCGGCGCCGCAGCGTCCAACAGCGCTACCACATATCGTGCTGCGTTTAGCAGCGCATCGGGCTGGCACAGTGAGAAAGGCTCATGGACGCAACGGTGCACTGAGTCGTACGCGTGGTAGATACGCGCGAGACGATCATTTTGCACGTACTTTTGTAGGAATGTGTCACGGTCTCTATTGGTTTATGTTAATTATTTTAGTAATCAAGCAATATGTAATATGTTGTAGTGCAGGGGCACAGGCTTGGGATTGTGAACGCGACAGGTTGTAAGGTCGATTCCCTTTTAGGAAAATCAATATTTAATATTTTCTTGTGTCGAGGTATATCGGGGCGTTAAAGTTCCGCCACTCAACACGCACACTGCAGAATTCGGAAATTGTGGAACGAAGTGTCTTAACAGAATTTAGTTAGAGGGTTCCCTCTGACTATCCTGCTATAAGTGGGGCATAGCGTGGAGTTATAAATAAAAAATAAGTGTAAATAGTTAACACAGAACCCAAGCCATAGATTTTTTTTTTTGTTTCACGCTATATCCCGCACGTAGCTGCCCATTAAGACACTTCCGTCCTTCACTTTCCATCGAAATGTTCAAGCATTGCGTGTTAAATGGCGAAACTCAAATGAAAAAAAGGAAAAGAAATGAAAAAAATATATATTTCATTCCCCTGAGTACGAATCTAGCCCATAACCGTCAAGTTTACAGTCAGACGCTTGTGCCCCTGAGCCTCGACGGCCTCAAAATTCCTCAAACGGACTCAAAAGTCCTTGATCTTTTGCAACAAGTTTTTAATGGCTATTCGTGACTTACAATCTGTAATGTCTGTCTCTTTTTTCAACATCTGTACAACATAGGTATTGAAAACAGTTTATTACTAGATGGCAAATATTTCATTAATTGGCAAGCCCCTAAAAAATCAATTAGCCTAGGGCCGCCACAATTCACGGTCCACCCCTAACAACTAACTTTTCATTATTCATAGCCGATTCCAAATTTTGTGATGCCAGTAGATGGTGCAAGTAAGCCGCGTCATTGAAACGCTCCTCGACCACAGCGTTGGCCACGAGCACTGTGAATACTCGCATTGCTGTAGTTGCGTCACCTGCCATGTGGTAGGCTGGAAGAAACGAATATTTAATAATAAAAACAAGTGTATAGGTAGCGGTAGGTAGAGCTTAACGCTGTATGTCTCATAGAGCAGGGTAAGCACAGGGAACGCAGGGAAGTGTCTTGCCAATAGAGATATCGAGACGCGCAACAGATATCTTTTCAAGATATTTGTTGCGCTTTTAGGGACAAAACTCAACGTTACGCCTTGTCTATGCTATTGTAAAGGCAGCGATTGTGGGTTCGATCCCACTCGGTGAAATTAAATATTAAGCATTTTCACTTGAGTACCGCCACTTAAAACTCAATGCCTCAAGAATTCGGCGGGAAGTGGAGTGTCTGTTGCATGCGGGAAACAGAAATAATAAATTCACTACCTTTCTGTGCTTCAACAAATTTGTTCTCCTGTGCCATACGATGCGCGTACGGTAAGTAAACCTCTTGTTTACATTCTGGATGTTCGCGGACGAGGGCGAACGCTCGAGACCATTCGCCCGCTATTACCGCGAGTTGTGACACTTTCCTATAAAAATAATTAATCAATTTAATATTTATTTATTTATTTTATTAGGAAGCCTACGTTATATACTAAGACTACAATATTTTACAAACGTTTATAAATATATTGATACAAAGTATGACTCAATTATAGGCAAACTTTACATGTATATTCAAATTGTTGCTCAAATCTAAACTAAAAAAAAAGAAACTACAAACTATAAACTTAAACTTATAACATAAACAGAGGTTCAATTATTAAAAATTGGAAAAGGTAATAAATATATATATATATATATATATATATATATATATATATATATATATATATATAGCTACATGAATGTAACGCGACCGTTGTAAGTTCGATTCCCATTTGGAGGCACGAATTATTAACTTGCTTAACTATTAAGAATTTTTTATATTAAATAAGAATTATTTTCTCACTTGTAATCTCCAAGACGTTGATACACATCGCCGGCAGTTGCGTATTCACCAACGGTTATGAGAGCTTCTGCTAGGTGCCGCAGGGAATCACTTGATCCTTTATCCATTTTTCGTGCTAGTTCTATTAACCTGTTGAAAACATTTCGATATTTTAATAACATTTTATATGAGTATTACATATAATCCATACTTACATTATACATTTGAAAGTTACTCTGTCTGCCTGTGACGCAATCACGGCCAAACTAAATATCTCTATATGAAATTTTATCACCGATTGTGATAAAATTTCATACAGAGATATTTGAAGATCTTGGAATGAACATAAGCGATTTTTTTCTCATATTTGTAATGTATTCTCGATATATATGATTAAAATATGTTTCTATTTAATATGCAATTTATTGTTTGACATGTTAATTAAAACCATCGAAAAGCAACAAGGAATTTAGTAGTTTTACGAAAAGGTCGCCCAAAATGGGCTTTCTGATCGCGTACATGGCGTGCGCTGACTCAACACTATGAGACTCATAAAAATGTATGTTCTACAAAAACATTTTCCTATAAATAATCTTTGGAAAAGTCCGCGATGGTATATTATCTCAGAAGGTTGAGCCACAGTTAAAATGTCAATACATTTAATTTAAATTTATCGAGTTATTGTTAATGTATTTTATATAATTTGGTATTTAGCATTTCGTCTAGATTAAAATTATACTTTACTGTACATCATTATAATAAATACTTTAGAAGCCATCACTTATTCAAAATTACACCTAGTCTTTGTTTGAGCCGCACGGACCCGAACGGGCAGACGAACGGTTTTGTAAATTTTCATAAATTTTCGATTTACTGTTAATTTTAATGTGATTAATTGCTGTTTATTATTAATTCATATTTTTCTTCCGTTCTCTTCGATTTTTTGAATAGTGGATTAGTTAGATTTTTTTTTATTTATTGGTTCGTTTAAGTTTTGCTGTATTCTGGTATTAAATTTTGTGTTACTTTTAATTTTAATACTTTTAAATATTTATTTTACGTTGATAATATAGCTGGTTTTGTTTAGTTTTCTTTTACATTAATATTTTCCTTTGGTTACGTTTACTTTCTGTGAGGTACTGTAAAACTGACAACAAAGTGATACTCGAAGGATTCGGTTTTAATTTTTAGATTTATTTAGCTTGTTCCTCTTTATATTAAGTATAGAAAGTAGTTATATTATGAAGTATAATATTTTATCTTGTGTATATTATTTGTAGTTTACTGTAAAGCCCCTGTAGGGTAGAAAACATCCTCCAACTTCCTCCATGTTTGTTTGTTGTTTGGGCTTTTAATTCAATTGTCGCCAGCGATTTGTAACATTTCGTCGATCCATCTTTATTTTTCACTCTTTAGATACGGAACCCACAAAAAAGATAAAAACAACAGGTATAATTCTAACTAACATGTCTCTCCGTCCACTCTCAGCCAGCAGCCTGGCGGCTCGCTTGACGTCCCCCGCCGCCAGGTACATCTCGGCGGCGGCGCGCGGCTCGTTCACACGACGCGCCCACTCCGCGCGCTGCCTGGCTATACTAGATAGACCCTCGCCTTCGCCTATGTATTCCTGAACAATTAGAAATCAATTGATTTACTTTTATTTTATAAAGGAGGTCTTGGCATCACTGTCAACGTGACGGGTATGGATTGAGATTCCCACTTAAGGAAAAAATCATTCATCTAGTAAAGACCACAAACAATCTTTGTAGAACGATGGATAAGACTAAGTCTTATGTCTTAAAATAGGAACAATTTGGAACATTGAAAAGATTATTACTAATTAAATAATTAGCTTACTTACGATAAAGTTGTAACTTGTGAATTAACACAAATTATTAATATAAAAAAAAATCTACTATTAACCTACTCATAGTTAAATTTTTCGTCTTTTCACACACTGTTTAAAGAGTGCACCTCAGAGTGGAACTGCGTCTGTAAACGTAACAGTTGTGGATTCGATGAATGATTTGTTTCGTTTTCCTTGCTCTGAACGAGACAAGCAACTTTGAACTAAAGTTGAGGACACTCAACATATAATAGTATTATTATAAACTTAAAACTTAATACCAGATACCAGAATAGAAGAAAAGCGTGAAGCTCCAAAGAAGTAATATTACTTGCGCCTTTTTAACATTTTCTAAAAATATTGTTTAACCCTTAGTGTGGAACAGAACTTTAAAAACATTGATATTACCTGTGCCTTGTTAAACATGCGCAGGTCGAGGTACAGCGCGAGCGCGCGGTCGTCCCTGCCCGCGCCGTGGTACGCGCGCGCCGCGTCCGCGTGTCGTCCGCAGTGCGCGATCATCTCGCCCACTATCAGCGCACGCTTCTCGCCGTTCTCCATACGCGACTGTTAATGTTTTCATTATATTAATAGCGACCCGATCGCGGCTTCGCCCGCTTGAACTATACTTTTATTTGTTTAGTAATCTGAATAATTTTAAAGACAATATCTTCAATTATTTTGTAGCAATTTTGACGCACAATATACTTTATTTTGAGATATATATCCATTTATAAACTGATTCAAATATAACAAATACTAAATATAAAGAGAATTTTACCAAAATACAGTAGTGCAAAATGCATTTAAATAGAATAGCCGTTTCTGAGACACGGATATTTTTTGTATTTTGAACTTCATTAAGTATATTATTAATATTAGAAGCCATCCATAAATAATTTTACACGATAAGAGGGAAGGCTCGAAGATACGTGCCATTACGTGATGCATAATATAATCAAATATAAGTACTAGAACACAAAATCATTTTAATCTAAGTCGTTCTAGGTGTAAAATTGTAAAATGAGGCGTCACACTAGGGGGATAATAAAATCATAAAAGTCGTGTAATTCATATATGGCCTGTTATATATAAAAATTAATTTAATTTTTAGGCCAGCGTGGCGGCGCATAAGCACAAGTGACTGTAAGCGCTAGAACGCGCCTTGTGTATTCGATGCCCACTCGAGGAAATAAAGTATTTGTTTCAATTTATATTTTTATTTTTTTCGTTCTGGTGTCGAGACACAGCTCGTCGTTGATTTCCGCCACTCAACACGCAATGCCTCCATAATTCAACGGAAAATGGGGAATGTAGTATCTCACTAGGCCTGCTCCCTCTGTCTACTCCGTTGAGAGCGGGATACAGCGTGAAGCTGATTTCAATTTATAAACTGAAGTGTAAATACAAATAGGGATTCTATAGACTATTGGTTCTATATAAATAAACCTAAAAAAAAATTGCATCACACAATTCAATTTTCTATAGTTATAGATACTTGATTTTCTATAGATGCAAATATTAGATACATAATTATATGCTATATAATATGAAATACCTGTAATTGATCTATGAGTGTTAAAAAACTTATGTTTTCACTCCGCTGGAAAGCTTTTCTTGCCACTTCAAAAGACAATTCCTCTAAAGCTGCAGTCCCGAGCCTTTCCCAGTCCAAGGCAGTTACTCCAAGACAAGCTACTGCATACGCTTCGCTGTTAATAAAAATAATATACTAATAAACTCCAATAAAGATACTGAAAAATAAAACTTTTTTTAGCTATAGGGTATGTTTTAAGGGAATATGTGTTATGGAGACCATTTTGGCGGAGCGGCACTGCGTCTGACTGTAAACATGATTATGATCGAGGGAATAAGTTATTTTCGTTTCCTTGCTCTGACAATAAAACAAGACAAAGCGTTTGGTTCTGCCACTTAAAAATTGTCTCAATAATTGGACGGTGCGTGGGGAACAGTGTCTTAAAATTAGGTTCCATCCTCCTACCCTGTTGCGGGAAACATCGTAAAGCTGAAAATATGTAATAAACATTTTAACCTTATTCTTGTTTTATAAAAATAAAGAAGAGAGTTTGTCGAACAAACTTAAATTCCTTTTTAATATTTAAAAAGATTAAAAAATAAGAAAACTCATACTTAAATAACTTTTGTTGGATGTACTGATGAACGGCATGTGACAGCGGCACCTTGATTGTTTGCATTGAGTTAGCTTGCAAGCAAAACACACGTCCACCCTAAAAACAAAGATTTAATATGTATTTTGTTCGAGAATCGTAGACAGAGGGAATTTAGTGTTAATGTCGTATCTCGCGCACTTTCCAATTTACGTGTTGAGTGGTAAAATTTATCGCTGCGGTTTGTCTAATTTTCTAGGGAATCGAATGGGAATTGAACCCACAATCTCTCTCAAAATTACGTTTACAGTCAGACATGCCTGTGCCTTTAATGTTTAAATAAATTTATTATTTATATTTATACATTTAAAGCTAAACTAACAGCCAATTCAATAAAACATTTATTTTGTTAGCAATATTGTCGTATGCAATATTTTATATTGACATAATTTTTTTATTTATGAACCGATTTAAATAAAACTAATACTAAATGTTCAGTCTGCCAAATAGTTTAATATTTAAATCGGTTAATCGGTTTCTGAGATTAGGGTGGGCAATCTCACAAAAAAACAGATTATGAAATTAATTCTTTTGGGTTTTTTAATAAATTATAATAATAACATGTGACTTTTTCTTATATAGTCTGCATACAGCTTTATTATATGTAAAGATATAAATATTATATATGTATTTATAAAATATGCCACATCCAAATCAATGTAGTTGCAGCCACAAAATGGCAGACCTACACTTAAAATAGTTATACGTTTTCTATAGTCTGAAATTTTAGAAGTATTATGATATAAAATAAGCGGCGTTAAACTCCGCCATCTTTTAAAGCTATTATCTATAATATTTTATAGATAATCCAAATATATTTATGTGAATTTAAAAATGTGACGAATACATAAGAAAAGAAATTCGCTTTATAAGAATAATCATACTAAAATTGTTTCTACAATCATTTATGTATGTCGCTATTTCTCAAATATAATATAAGCAGTATATAATTCGCACACATCATTCGCATTGCCGAAAAAATCTAGAATTCAGCAGAATTTTAACAATAATAGATTTATGACATTAAAGCAATCGCTATTCAAGAATATAATAAATATTTTTGAAATAAATTATCATACATATGATTATAAAAATTAACAGCTTTCGCTTTGCTATATATTTTTATTACATCACGAACTGAATTTTATATTTAATAGGAATAATAATATCTAGGGCAGTCGTGGCGCACACATGCATGCAACTGAAAGCGCCACAGGTTGCGGATTCGGTTCCCACTCGAGAAAATGAAATATTTCATATTTTAATTTGTCCGCTTTGGGAACAAGGCGAAGCGCGGCGTTGAGTTCCGCCATTCAACACGCAATTCCTCAAAATTTGGCGGAAAGTGGAGAACGGAAGTGTCTTACAACTAAGTCCTCAGGTCCTCTTTGTCTACTCTGCTGTGTGAATGATATAACTTAAAGCTAAAAATATATACATAACAAATCTTATATGAGATTAGGCGACCAGATTCAGTGTTCAATATTTTAGAGGTACGTGAGATCGCATTTATATATTTTAAAAAGACATCACAGAAGCCATTATTGAACAGTGGAAAAGCGTCTGACATCTAGCGTGATGGATATGGCTTCGATCTCTAGTCGGGGAAATGATTATATTTACATAAATTATTTTCATTGCACCTCTCTGGCAGGCGAAATTCGGCATTGAGTTCCGTTCAACATGGAATGTCTCGAAAAATGGGTGCGTGGGGCCATCCAGTTATGCAGTTAAGACTGCTAAAACAATATCGCATAATATTAAAATTTAAATTAGTATTATAAAATTAACTTTTTTATCTTCATTTATATTTTCTATCTTTCATATAATAGATGATGATTTTATTTTACCATCAACAAGAAGTATAAAATCACGTGCATTTTCTCAACTACAATATAAAGTTATAAATATATAGTGGTAGTCTATACTAAAGTTAATAAATACATACTTGGAAGCCTACTACTGATCCGACAAGTGGTTGCGTGGCGGGCGGGAAGTGGCCCGCCTTAATGGACAGCACGCCAGCGCCGGACAGGCATAGGAGCTCGTCACACCAGGAGTTAAACGATGCGGATGATACGTTTTCCTCCTGTAATAAACAAAGTAGATACATATATCTTTATCTTCAATCTATTCTAAGTTTAGTACTACAGAAATTTTAAATAATTGTTAAAGTAATATTAACAAGTAAAGTGTCCACGATTGCTTAGGAGGATAAAATGTATGGGAATTAATATAAATTGTATCTCACGTAGAATAGGTGCCAGTTGTAAGGAATAATAAAATTCTAACATTGATTCAAAATCGTAAATATTGAATTTATTGCTGGCTCCACTCAGCAGAAAGAATATATTGAATTTGCGGAATTTTCAGAAATTCCGCAATGTATTCTAAGTTCGCAACTACATCAATTTAAAGTATATATATATCTGTAAAAAAACTAATTAACAAGTAAAGCTTATTACACTGTTCCAGAATATTTACAGGATAAACTGCTCTTTTCAATTGACATTGAGCAGTTGAGTTTCTTGCTGACTATTCTCAGCAGAACTGCCTACTGAATCGGTGGCAGCTTTTTTTATATGTTCATTCGACACTTCAAAAGTGCTTACAATAGTCTATTTGAATAAAGATTATTTTGAATTTTTAATTGTAATATCTGAAAAGTTTTTGGGTACATCTGCCGTAATTTAAATAATTTGCATGTATTTTAAACTACGTTCTAATGGCTCATATTACGTCATATTTTTTCTTACAAGTATACCAACTAAACTACTACTGTTGTAAATAATAAACATAAAATTTGTAGACATAAATTTTACTATAAAAATCTAGTAATAAAATAAAAGATAAAAATATCTCGAAAATGCAAGCAAATATTCATGAGGGTCGAACCCACAACTAGTTGCTTTTACAGTCACACTTTGTGCCGCTGCGCCACGACTGACATGAAGCGGAATAGTTACAAATATTACATATATTATAATAAAATTTAAAAAAAAATCTATAAATTTTTTTGGCGGCTATTCTCAGCAGAACTGCCTTCCGAGCCAGCTGTGTGCATTATTTTCGTTCGACGATTTAAATCTTAGTTGCTATTAAAAAAAAATTAAATTAGCTTCACGCTGTATCCCGCACACAGCAGGGTAGGCAGAGGGAACCTAGTGTTAAGACACTCCGTTCCCCACTTTCTGCCGAATTCTGGAGGCATTGCGTGTTGAGTGGCAGAACTCAACGCCGCGCTTAACCTCGACACCAGAGCGAAGAAATGGAAATATAAATTTAAGTAAATATTTCATCTCCTCGAGTGGGGATCGAACCCACAACCAGTCGGTTTTGCAGTCACGCCTCGTGCCGCTGCGCCACGACCGGCCTTTAGATTAATTGAAATTTATAATAATTACAAAGATTTTCTAATACAGCAATTCCTTATCATGGTTCACTATTAAAACAATAAAAAAGATAACTTTAACAGTATACGGTCGACGAGTCCTGGCCGCCCTGAAATTCTATTTCCAAGTAAACAATTTGCAAAAATACAGAAAGACTAACTTCAAAGCGGCCACGACTTGTCGACCGTACTGTATTTCTATAACAAGCTGGTTTTCCATACCGTATACAATAATTCTCCATCAAGCAGACTGTACACGCGACACACAGAGGCCTCGTCCACTACAGCGAGACGACTACGTGAGGCGCTCACATCTAAACAACGCACATTGCTGGGCGTTTGAAGTATTACTTTAGCATCGCCATTGTTTGGTTGCACTTGCCAGATCTGGAAACATAAGATTTGTAGAGTATGAGAAAAATATGATAAGATAGTAAGTAAATATCTGAGAAATTAAATATCTAAATAGTGGGGAACAGAGTGTCTTAACTCTATGTTCCATCTGCCTACCCAGATATGTGGATCATACAGCGTGAAGTCGATTTATTTGATTTAAAATAAATATCTTAAGGTCTGTAAAGGCGGCGGTTGTGGGTTTGATTCTCACTCCGAAAAATGAATTATTTTCATTACTTCGCTTAGTAATGTCTGGAAAATTGGGCGGAAATTTTGAAATAAAGTTTCGTAACAATAGATGCCTTCTGCCTAACCTGTTATATCCTAATACAGCGATCACGCTGTATTAGAATATAACAGGTTAGGCAGAAAAAAAAAATAAGTTTTCTTTACCAACTCTGCTGTACACTGAAAACTATTTTAAAAATAATTAAAACCTTTCATAAATTAGTACAAGAAATTTTAATATGAATACAAGAATATGTATAAATCAATGTAAAAATCAAATATAAATATAATATCTGTTAAATAATTAAATAAAAATCACTCACTTGTCCATTCATTAAGCCTAACAATAAGACTTCTTCAAAATACAGCGATGTCACTTTAACATAACGAATGGGAGAAGGTACAGTCCAAGATTTTGCTATAGAAGAGCCGATCATCGATAATTTTGTGTCCTGTAAATATAAAGAAGCGCGCACATATTAACGATATATTGTCTTTATCTTTTTTAATGGTAGCATACCTCAAAAGAAAAAACGAAAACATTATAGGATTACTTTGTTCAACTGATTTTGTTTGTCTGTAATTTTTCTCAAGATCGCATGGATCTATAAAGCTGAAATTAATATCAAATATCCATGTCTATAATCTCTTGGAGTAGAAAAAAAAATAAGTTTCTAAATCAACGCAGTGAGGCCGTCGTGGAGCACGTGGAGTTGTGTATTATAATAATATTTTCATTCCTTTGCTTTGGTACGGCAATAGCTCGGCGGTGAACTCTGTTACTCGACGCAATGCTTCTATAATCCGGCGGAATGTGGGGAACTGAGTGTCTTAACACTAGGTTCCCTCCCTCTGCCCACTTTGCTATATGAGGGATACAGTGTGAAGTTGAAAAAGAAAAACAATCTACGTAGTCAAGAGATAGGAATGTAAATCAAAACCTATAGAGTACTTCTCGTTGATATAGAATTAGGCAATTAAAAATTAAATTAGTACTAAATTCTTGGTGACCAATTTTTATATTGTTGATATATCTGTAAAATAGTATAGTAAAATATTTAATTTCATTATTATTATTATAAAATTCATACACACACATACAACAAACAACACAGACCAATTTTTTTTTCCAATTGCTATAATATAAAATAACTGACCAACCTGGCACATTAACAAAGCTTCACTCGTAGTAACCAGTAGAGAGCATTCATTTCTCTGAACTAATTTCTCTTTAACCCGATACAGCATACCTTCTAAATCCCCCTGCTCATATATCACTACCCTCTCCGGCAATTGCACCTGTAGGTTCCAAAAATTATTCATAATCTTCTTAAGTGTTAATAGAAAAATATTATATAAAATTATTGATGTATAATGAAATAATATTTTAAACATAGATAAGTAGCATTTGTCAAATGATAATTCTGTTAAATTCGTAATATTTGTGTAGCAGAATTGCAAATGTCCCTATCTAGATAATAACAATATAAATAAGTTGTAAGTCCATGTTTTAGATTTTGTATGTAGCTTGATAAGAACGTACGACTTAAGGGCCAGAGCGTTTGGAAGAGACAAGAGGCACGGATTCGAGTCCCACTCCTCTGATTTTTTATATTTATTCTAAGGTACAGGATACTGGGAAACTTAGTGTTAAGACTCTCCATTCCCATTGAGACACTTCCGTTCCCCACTTTCCGCTGAATTTTCGAGGCATTGCTTGTTGAGTAGCGGAACTCGACGCCGCGCTTTGCCTCGTTACCAGAGCGGGAATCGTGCGACTGTCGACTGTGCGACGTCGCACACCTGTGCTTCTATCGACCTGTGTCTTCTATATTACTTACATATTCATATTTTCTTCAACTTACATATCTTTCTATTAAGAAATCATTAATAATAATTATCCAAGCCAAAGGCTATGTTTACTCATGATATATTAGAATTAGATAAAAAAAATATAAAATAAAAAATCTATAAATTACCGCAAGCCTGTTTTTATAAATAGCTATTTTCTGTACCCTGTCGTGGCATTTGATTCGAACTTTGTTACCAGTAGTCAAATGTTGTATTATAACATCAGTCATGTTCTCTCGATATGCATATCTCTCCCTGTATAAGCCATGCACTGTACTGTATGCAATTTGATAACACCAAAGAGAGCCATCCTGACATGCAACCGCCTGAAACATCATGTCAAATTTATAAGAAGTGATTTTTTTTATTACTTAATAATTTCATATTTCATAGCTACATTTAAGAATATGACTTTATCATACTGTACACAATAATAAACAACCAGTAATTTAGCCCAAACTAAGTTAACCTTTTAAAAAGCTCATAATAATATATACACTATGTTAAATTTAAAAATATATTTAATAACAATGGTAAACTATTTACAATTATGTTTAACTTAGACGAAGGTGCAACACACCACACCCATTCTAGCGGAGTTGTAAGTATGGGCACACCTTCAGATGTTAGAACAGTCCATCCACCCACACCTCCAATCAAAACTAATGCCCCTAGCACTGATATTGACATGGCTGCCAACCCTGAAAGTTTTTATTGTTTGTAGTAGTTAGTTTTTATTGAATGTATCAACATGCTATTGCATATTAAGATGTCTAAAAGAACAAATGAAAACTCTCAAAAAGGCAAAAACCATGTTTGACGAAGGAAAGTCTTGGCTTGGCCGGCTGATTAAAATCAGGGAATGAACTGGTATCGACAATATATGGAGCAATGGACAAAGCTAGCTAAACTTCCAGAATTGAAGAGGCACTGAAAAAGAAAACTTATAATCTCTGTCAAGGAACACATAAACTATGGTTATGTAATAATATTAGTATAGTTTTAATATTAAAAGATTATTTTTATTTTCTAAAGTAATCTAAGCAAATGTTTTTGCTATCAAAAGGATAGGGATAATTTGTTTGTGTAAGGTGGATAATTAAAATTTATCATAATAATGTTAATAAGAATATGCATATACCTGTAAACAAAATGATTCCAGCTTTGATTCCCATGTGGAGGAATGAATTATTTTACTTTCAATGCTCGGCTAACAAGACAAAGGTTAACAATATATCAAAAATTGGATGATGCATGGGAACCTCCTCCCTATATGCCTCTGCTATATTTGAAATTTTTTGTAAATTAAAACAAAAATATCTTACCAACATTCCTATCTTTTAAGATTTGTTGACCTTGAGTGTCATAGAATGAAAGAGTATCATTCCAATCTGCCACTAATAGAGTTGACCTTGAAAAAGCCACAGCCCAAACAGCAGAATCCCGAATGATTTTTTGAACTTCATCACCTATCTATTAAATAAAAATAACAATAAATATATTTCTTTTAACCTCACACTATTGGAAAGGTAATTGAAATTCAATATAATCTTGATAAATTAAGCTTGATTGAATAACTTAGTTTTAGCGTAAATAGTTTTTTTATTCTTATTAAAATTATGAAACTGAGGCTATTGTGGTGGTTTAATTTCCACTCAGGGCAATGAATTATTTTCATTTTCTCACTTAATAATAATAATAATAATAAAGCCTTTTTATTTCCAACATAAAGAACAAATTTAGTTAGTAAAAAATTATTAGCAACACAAATATTTTAAAATTAATTGGTCAGTAAGGTTAGATATATTATTGTTTTGCATTTTTTTGTTCAACCCCTCTTTGGGTGTAGGCCTTCTCTAGCATGTCCCATTTTTTTTCTTGCATTGAGGAGCTAGTCTTCATCTGCAATGTCTTCAATATAATCTTTCCATCTCCTGTATGGTCTTTCCACCAGGATTTCTTTTCCCAGCAGGACCATTCCAGCTGGTTGCTAGGAGCATCCATCGATTGTCTTTATATCGAGCCAAATGTCCTGCCCATTTCTACTTTAGCTTAAGAGCCATGGTAAATGCTTCTTGCATTTTTGTCTGTTCTCTTATGGCTGTACTTCTAATTTTTTGTACTTTGTTAAGTCCCAGTGTACTTCTTTCCATAGCCCTTTGAGTGGTTCTTACTCTTCTTTTTATTTAGTCAGTAAGGGCCCATCTAGCCCCAGCTAGGTAGGAGACATGTGTCAACAACTATCTTTTTTAGGAATAGGCTATGTTTGCTTTTTAATATGTCTTCCTGTGCCCAAAATTTCCTCCATGCAACACGTCTCTCTACCTTTTCCTCATTGTTGGTTTTTAAGAATAATATATCTTTTCCTAAGTAGACATATTGGTCAACATAGTCAATGTTTGGCCCTTCGATTGTGATTGGTACCTGGTCACTATTAGTCATGATTTTAGTTTTTGAGGTGTTCATGTGCAGGCCAACCTTTGTGTTTTCTTTGTTTAATTGTTTTATAAGTACTTCCAATTCCATGGCAGTCTCGGCTAATAAAACTATGTCGTCTGCAAATCGTAGATGGTTGAAATTACTACCGAAACTACGACGAATATTTTATTCTTTATTCGAAGTTGAGACTTTGGAATATCCATTCTAGTACGGCAATAAAGACCTTAAGAGATAAGGGGTCATCCTCTTGGACTCCTCTCTCAATTTTTATTACCCTGCCTTTTGTTTCTAGTCTGACTTGGCTGGTGCTTTGCGCATATACATTTTGTACGATTCTAATATATTTTTGGTCTACATTTAAATGTACCAAGCCCTCCCAGGTTGTGCTATGACGGATGCTATCAAATGCCTTGTTATAGTCAATAAAAGCAGCATATAAATTTCTGTTAAATTCTTTTTATTTTTCTATTACTTGGATCAGTGAATGGATGTGGTCCGTCGTGCTAAAACCTGTCTTAAATTTCCTCACTTACTCACTGGTAATAAAACAAAGAGCAATGTTAATTTATAAATGTCATAGCACTAGGTTCCTTACTCTGCTTCATATAAGGGATAGAGTGAAATTTTTTAAAAACTTATATACCTTATTTCTTAATGATACAACTCCATTAGCTAACCCAATAGCTAAATATTGTCCTGTTGGTGCCCAAGCACAACTTGTAATACGACCTGACACTTTATATTTTTGTACAGCCTTTACATCCATTGACCAAAATGCAAAATCTGATAGGGCACAGGATGCCAAATGGTAAGTTACTGGGTTATATTGTAGGCATTGAATAGGTTCACTGTGTCTGAGGACAAATATATATAAAATATATTTTTATATACTAATGAACTGTTAATTTGAAAATAAATAACTTCTCTTGATTTTAAATTAATTGAGATGCTAGTGATGTTATATCAGTATTCAACAATGTTTTAAATTGACAAATTCATCTATAAAAAGTGTTTAAAATATTTAACCATATATTATATTTATAATTAAAATAACTGTTAGGTGAAGACAGGGAACTTACGAGTACTTAAGTACACCCTCCATTTTAGATGTCCAAATAATAACATTTTTATCTGCACTTCCACTTGCAAATTTTTTACCGTCATCACAATATGCGACTGCATGTACTGGTCCCTTATGTGCCTGCAAAAGTTGTACAAGAGCTCCATCTCTAGGATCATATACCATAACCTTCTCCCCTGCTCCTACTATGAGTTGTGTACCATCTGGACTAAAGCATATTGTGTGTACACTGAGAAAAAGAAAGTATATAAAAGTACATTTGCATGTAAGTTCTTTAAGAAATAACTTCTTAGGTACATTTTAAGCTATATGCATGTATTAAAAGGTATCGTAACATTTTAAAATTACCTAGAAAATTCAATTTTATCAGCTTCGTGAATTTTATTTACCCATTTAGGAATAGTCCTCATTTCAAAGAAATTAGTTTTTCTAGTGACTTATGAAATAATAAATGATAACATACTAATATAAATCTACATTCTTATTAGAAAAATTGGTAAGTATTTATTACAAAGCAATTACTATATTAAGCCTATTCGGTTGACAACGGGTTTGTGGAAAGTGTAAACAAATACATTGACGATTGATTTCTCTCTATGTACAATTTAGTCTGTTGTAATAGTATACATATGGGACTACCACTTTTTAATAATAAAATTCAGTTCAAATAATATAATTTACGATTTTTTTTCATTATTAATTATAAAAAATATTGATCCCAGCTCGCGCTAAAGTGTTTGAAACAATTTAAAACTTCAATTTGACTGTTGGTCCAAGCTGCAGTTAATAATTAATAGCATAGAGTATAAACTAAAAATAGCAGACAAAAACCACAGATAAAACATAAGTATCTAGAAAATGTTTCAAATTATAAAAAGGTGTCATTTGGGAAATAAATAATTAAATCTAATCTAATCTAATCTAGCTTCATCCCTAGCGGGGTAGTCAGAGAGAACGGAGTGCCAAACGCTAGGGTCCCTGCGTACCTCTTTCGACTCGTCCATTGTCATCAACCTCTTCATACATGGCTTTCGGGGAGTCCTCATGCTTTTTACGTGACCTTCCCCTAGTATCTTTGAGACTGTGTTTTCAAAGGTTAACCGAGGTCTCCTCCTACCTTTCTTACCGCTCACTTTCCCGTCATAAATCTTTTTTGCCATTCTTTTATCACATGTTCGTTCGACGTACCCAAACCAGCTGAGCATGTTCTTTTTCATTCTTACCGTGACATTCTCTCTAGTACCTACCATTCTATATATGTCTTCATTGCCGATTCGATCAGCTAAACTAACTCCGCATACCCTATGAAGAGATCGCTTCTCCACAGCATTCATATTTCTTTCATTCTTCTTCTGTAATACCCACGTTTCGCTGCCGTATAACAGCGTCGGTACCAACATTGCATTGTCTACGGCCAAACGTGCAGCTGTGCTTACGTTTCACCGTATCATCAATGCAGCTAAGGCTACGTTAACCCTGTTACCAGCAGCAATACGCCTTTCCACATCCATATCGTATCTTCCATCTCTACTGAACATACTTCCCAAGTATACCACTTCATTTATTTGTTCTAATATCTTACCATCCACATTGATATTGCATCCGTTCTGTCTTCCTTTCTTTCAAATACCAGAACCTTTGTCTTGATTGAAATAATTAAATCTATATACTCAGAATATAGAATAGCTTCTTAAAACAATTATAATAATTATAATTTGTAGGTATTATGACTGCTAACTGTATATGAAAGTAAAATCCAATAAATATAATTAACTATACACTCAAATAAATTTTTGATTAATAAGAAGAATTGAGGCAAGTCGTGGCGCAGGGGCACAAAATGTGAATGTAAATGCGTCTGGTGATGAAATGTGAATGTAAATAAATATTCCAATTCCTCGAATGGGGATCGAACTCACAACCAGTCGATCTTACAATCTTCTCAGATTTATCAGATGAATCTTCTCAGACAGACCTCTACCTTTTATTGGGCTGATCCATTACAGTACCGACTGAATGCAGAGCCATCTATTGGGACCAATTATATTTACAAACCAAACGCGAGCTTATTGGATTATCCAGAGCACAGAACACATATACCCAAAGGGTATAATATAATATAAGGGTGATCCAGAGTACCTGCTGTTCCACTATCAATGTGCAAAATAAATAAATATTGATCTATAGTCCTATATTTGAGCTACAAATTAAGAGATTTTTAAAACAAGCTAGATTAGGTTTGGTAAGAAAAATTTAAACTTAAAAATAACTATTGAACCAAACTAACTGTAGCAACGGTAGCGTTAGTACATATATAAATCAATAAAAACTTGCTTGAAATGCAAGCAGGTAAACAAATCGCCACACGCATATTCCCGCACGTCCCCTCTACTTTATACTTTTTTCTTTATATTAACTTTGCCTAGAATGAGCCTATTAACTACTTACTTATATGGTATTATATTGAATACCGAGTTATACAGATTGTAGATAACATAATATTTATATATTACATACATTATATTTCATCCAAATCGGTGCAGCCGTTTATCAGGTCTTAAGGAGACTTAACAGCTACTCATTTTTATATACCTGTATATAAATTAATATTTTCGAGTACCATAAACTAACGTGGACGTGATATGTTTTCATTGAATAAAATATCATTGCAAAAATATTATCATTGTAAACATTGTTATAATTTCATTATCAACCCATAGATGGCGCGGATAGTCGAAATTGTAACAATGTTTCTCCAATATCACCGCAATAATATTCAACAGAGTTGTAGCATAGCACATATGTTATAATAATAAATATAAATAGATAAATTAAAATAAATATGATATATATTTAAGATGATAATTTTATTAGTATATGTTTTTTTCATATTTTACTAGAGGGCGCGCGCGGCTTCGCCCGCTTATTAGGAGTGACATCTAAAAAAACCACCAAACACGTGTTCAATAAAATATTTTTAACAGTCTGAATTTAATTTTTTATAAAAATCGGTGGCAATTTAAAGATTTTTCCATATAAACTTTCAACCCCTTATTTGAACCCTTAGGGGGTGAATTCTTAAAAACCATGAAACANATATATATATATATATATATATATATATATATATATATATATATATATATATATATATATATATATATATATATATATATATATATATATATATATATATATATATATATATATATATATATATATATATATATATATATATATATATATATATATATATATATATATATATATATATATATATATATATATATATATATATATATATATATATATATATATATATATATATATATATATATATATATATATATATATATATATATATATATATATATATATATATATATATATATATATATATATATATATATATATATATATATATATATATATATATATATATATATATATATATATATATATATATATATATATATATATATATATATATATATATATATATATATATATATATATATATATATATATATATATATATATATATATATATATATATATATATATATATATATATATATATATATATATATATATATATATATATATATATATATATATATATATATATATATATATATATATATATATATATATATATATATATATATATATATATATATATATATATATATATATATATATATATATATATATATATATATATACAGCTAATAGGTGAGGCCAAGAATGTAAGTTAATAATTCATATAAAACTGAATGATTAAAAGTATGAGGTTCACATGTATCAGCCAGTCCGTTAAGGGTTGGTTTACTAAAATAAAAGGATAAAATAAAGCGAATCCAGTATTTTAAATTACTGGAGCGGTCATCGCGTCGTGCGTTGTATCATTATACTCTAAAGTCTATAGTCTATACAGTAATAGAGCCAATATTATTCATATTTGTCCAATTAACTTAATTTGTATATTACTTAGATATTATATAGATGTGGCTCAATACCTATGTATCTAATATATTTAGTTGGACAAGAAATAATATTTTGATCTTTCACATATTAAAATATCAATATTGTCCTTGCGCAGGGGCACAAGTATGCGACTGTAAGCGCGATTGGTTCGATTCCCGCTCGGGGAAATGAAATATTTTATATTTTCATTTTTATTTTATATGTTCATTGTTGTGGTTACGACACCACGCGCGACATTGAGTTTCGCCACTCAACACGCTATGACACGAGAACTCGGCGGAAAGTGGGGAACGGAAGTGTCTTAATGGGAACGGAATGTCTTAACTCTAGGTTCTCTCTGCTTATCCTGCTATGTGTAAAATACACCGTGAAGCTAAAACAAAAAACAAAAAAAAGCATTACAAAAAATATAGATTTTTTTAAGAACATGTGTTTTAACATATAGTATTGTTCAATATGCAATTTAGATAGGTTTTGCGATTTATTTAGAATAAATGTATAAAAATTTATCTAACTAGATCTTAGAAGATAACATAGATAACGAAACCAAAGTAAGTAAAGTAAGCTCGCCTTCAGAAAAAAAGCGAAAAGTATTTTTTTTCTTTGTAATAATTATTGTTGTATTGTATTTTATGGAGGCACGAAGAAGTTAAAAGATTAATGAAAAATAGTACTGAATATTAAACAATAAATAAAACAGATTGCCGAAATTTTACATTTCCGGTCGTTCTATCTTTTCTCCGGTCAAGTGATCCATTTGTAACTAAATGTGCCGAACATAAATACAAAAAAATAGATCAAATGATGAAAGATTTTGAAGTTGCTCCCAAATAAATGACGTATAAAATTAGTCCTTCCATATATGGCAACAAGGCACGAAATTGTAAACAAAAATTTAAGAAAAATGTAAAAAAATCGATGAGATTTTATTAATAACGTGTGACACTAAACACTACCGTCCGCCCTTAATGCGTCTTTTATCCATAAATTACTCTACCAACAAAAAATCCTAAATCTTTCGGAACTTATCTTATTACACATAGAAATAAGGCTTAGAATTAAGAATTTGACAGCATTTCTATATGTGTATTGTTTTAATAATGACATTAGTAGTTTTCTTTAAATGTTAGTTGTAGAATTCTCTGACGCCTTTTTTGTATGTTACGACAGACAGCCTGTCGCCGATGCCGGATATACCAAGGCAGGTAGAAGTAGGAACCGTATTTTAGTCCCAATTATGATTCTTATTTATATTAGGGGAGATAAGGTTAATGGGAGTTATGTAAGCGAGATTTCAAATAAAAAAAGATTTTAATATTTTAAAATAAATATTTATTGTTAGCGTCTTTGTGTCAAGTTTAATTAATTATCTATGCTATATATAATGTTTAAAATTCTTTCATAATATGTTTTGTAAATTAGAATAATTTTATTGTATTGAAGTGTGGCAAGCATAGTGTGAAAAGTATGTAATGTATCGGAGTAAAATTACGCGTGAGTCACACCCATACAAGAAGTAACAACAAAAAAAATAGTACAGATTCCAGTGTGATTGCAAACAGGTATGATTTCCTCGCTGTGTGTTCTTTACCGCATTTTCCCGAAAAGCCATCACTTTCGCGAATAGGGAAATAGGGAATTCTGGGGAACTGTTAGACCTGTTACCTGCCACCGAATTATCTAAACGCACAGTACGTCACAAAATCGTATACCATCCACACCATCTGGATGCGTGGCACTCCACTACTGTGCGGTTTCGTAGGAACTTCCTTCCACGCGCCACTCAACTGTGGAATGGCCTACTTGTGGCGGTTTTTTGAAGTGGATATGACATGGGTATCTTCGAGAAGCACGTCTATTTCGATCTCAAAGACCGGCAACGCACCTGGAGCTCCTCTGGTGTTGCATGGGGTCGTGGGCGTCGGTGATCACTTGCCATCAGGTGACCCGTACGCTCATTTACCTTGTCTTTCCCATTAAAAAGAAACATAAATATTATGTAGATATTGTTAGAAATTGGAAGCGGTTAAAGTTTTTAAAAAACAAGATAAAAACACACATCGTCTATATGTTTCTAAGCTTTTCGAAAAGAGAATCCACGTAATTGCAATAAGTGATATGTATCATCCAATAACAATACTTCACATGAGTTTCCTTCTAATAAGGGCCGTTGACTACAAGCAACTGTCTCCGATTGGCTTTTTTTTTCAAATGTACTTTATTGCTGTTGACCTGAACTGGTCTTGACAGCGTCACTGGGCGTGGAGGGGCGAGAGTAACTCACCCCTGAAGAAAAAGAACGAGCTTTGATGGACGCTCGTGAAGAGTTGGCGATCGCAGGGGAATGCCCTGCATACGCTAATCAGGGGAGATTTCGACCGTTGGGCCCCGTCGCGCCGAAACATGGAGTTGCTTTGAGATAGGACTGGCCTAACCCCGATTGACACAATTCTATTGCTTTTATAGTCTCTTTCACCTATATCTACCCACTTCTACATGAGTTTGCTAACAATATAATATTTAAGCAATATTCTTTTCATACGACGCCCGGTGTGCCTTTATTCGTGGTAACACAAGTTAATAAAGCTAGGAATTAATTCATCAAATTCAAAGAGACTATATTATATTCACAATATATAATTATTTTATATTCATAATATAAAATAATTACCTAATGAAACTAATACCGAAAGACGTTAGACCACTTTATGATTTTCTGAAATAATGCAATTTTTTTTGTATTCACGAAGGTACAGAAGGTAGCAATGTAGAAATTAAGCAGCTAAAAATATTTGGTCTTAAATTATTGTTTCAAATATCTAAAAGAGTTTCTAATCTGTGTTTTTGTAATAAACTAACAATCATTACGTACTTAATTTTTTTACATCCTGTTGATGATAAAATAAAGTCAATGTTAATTGTTGATAATAAAATAAAGTCAATGTCAATTTTTTTTGAAAGATGGTGGATATTCATTCAAATCAGCTTCACGCTGTATCTCGCACACAGCAGGGTGGGCTGAAGACACTCTGTTTTCCATTTTCCGCCAAATTCTGGACGCATCGAAAATTTAAATTTAAATACATTACGATATAATACAAAATGAAATTTCAATATTATGCAATATTTTAGTAATATATTGAAATCAAAATATTTCTATAAAGCATAAGTAAAAAAATATTTTTATAAAATTTCATAATAATATTTTTTCTGGCGGCTAATTTTATTTATTTTTAAAAAGTTAAATTACTAACTTAACTTAACTTAGCTTCACGCTTTATCCCTTGCGGGGTAGTCAGAGAGAACGGAGCGCCAAACGCTACGGTCTCTACATACCTCTTTCGCCTCGTCCACTGTCATCAACCTCTTCATACATGCCCTTCGGGGGGTCCTCATGCTTTTTACGTGACCTTCCTCCAGTATCTTTGATACTGTGTTTTCGAAGGTCAACCGAGGTCTCCCCCTACCTCTCTTACCGCTCACTTTTCCATCATAAATCTTTTTTGCCATTCTTTCATCACTCATTCGTTCGACGTGCCCAAACCAGCTGAGCACGTTCTTCTTCATTCTCACCGTGACATCCTCGCTAGTACCTGCCATTCTGTGTATTATTTTTTATGTTACAGAGAAAAAAAACCGAAAACAATTTCGCACGAGTGGCTGGTTCCAATTATTTAATTAAATAATAATTTCCTTAAAAATAATGTCTAGCAATTCTAATACTTGTAAACAACATATTATATTTACGGTCTTGTCCTAAATTTGCCCTAAATATTAAAAAAAAATAAACAAATAAGGAAGTCCTTCCTTATTCGTACTGAATACAAAGCACTTTTATCACTTTTACCCACTTTTACCTTTAAAAGGGGGGATAATACGGTCTGTTACCTTATCTATCACGTCCTGTGTCACCGGGGAACACAATTAATCCATTTGGAAATCATCCGGGTGCATCCCCCGGGGCTTTAATTAAAATGTAAATGGCGGCCGGTCTGTATTCTCGAGTGTCACACGAACATGGACCGGCGCGCCGCTGTATGTTAGCGTTGGAAAGCATTCGCTGAATTTATGAATTTAAATTGTCTTATTATAACTTAACTCAATGTAATTTTTTAATTTTTTAACTATTTTCTTATTTTAAAATACTATATACGTGTATTGTACGTTTTTTGTATTATCTATATATCATCTAAGTATATTGTATCATCTGAAATGTTATGAAATAGTAGAAAAGAAATCTTTACATTAAATAATTTTACGAAATTATTGTTGGGTTATGATAAAATAGTAATCATTGATTATATATATTTTTGTCTTTCCGTTTGCCCGTTTGTACACACACATCTTCTAAACTGGACAGATTTGAAGTATAGCTATTAGGCCTGGACAGTATATAGGCTTCAAATAGTATATTTGAATTTGAATAGCAAGATTGTTATATTTATATTCTTTAGTTTTTACCTCGCCGGTGACACAAAGCGCTGCGTTGATTTCCGCCACTCAACCCAAATTGATTAGTATGGAAACTGTCATAAAGTTCACGCAAATGATTTTGGAGGCGGCCACTAGTGCGAAATAAGGGATAAGAATTGTAAAAATAAACAATAGTGAGTTATTAAAATAACCTAAAGCAGTAATTAATGTTTTAATCACAATCAACTACGGGCTAAGGATGAAAAATATTAATTCACTCATTTTGAAAATAGTTACTGTTCAATATAGCTTATATTATAGTTGTATATTTTTGTGTCTAAAACTTAAATATCCCATCTCCCGGTGTAGTACAAATCAATACCGCGGTGTTAGAAAGGGACGACTAACACAAAGGGGCGGGTCTGGGAGTCCCCCCCACTCTTGTAACAACCCTATTGCCACAACGGTTTTAAACAATTCAATTTAGGGGACAGGATAGATGGATAGATAGATACATAATTCATATAGATACTTTTACCTGTTCGTAAGTATATATGTATATATATATATATAGATATAAGTGAAATTAAGTTAGTAATTAAAATGATCATCATGTACCTATTATAAGGTAACCTTTCCCAAGAATTTTCTTGAGTTAAATTCAGAACGAAAATCTGTATCAAACAATTTTTGCATTTGTTTTATGTATTAAGTATCGTATTAAAGTGCTAAATAGGCTATATATTGAGGTAAGTCGTGGCGCAGGGGCACAAGTGTGTGACTGTAAACGCGACTGGTTGCGGGTTCGAGTCCCACTCGAGTAAAATGAAATATTTAATATTTTTATTTCTTCGCTCTGGTGCCTAGGCAAAGCAGCCATTGCGTGTTGATTGGCGTTGAGTTCGCCAATCAACACGCAATGGCTCCAGAAATCGGCGGAAAATGGAGAACGGAGTGTTGACACAGAGTTTACTCTGCCCACCCTGCTGTGTGCGAGAAACAGCGTGAATCTGAAAAAAAAATGTTACTAGGACTTGTACTATACGTAATAGTGAGTATCTACCAATGTATACCACATATTGGTGCAGGTATGGTGGTACACATATCTACCATATTGCTGATGTAAAATAGACGAAGCCTTCCCACTTTTCTCACCTTCTTCATGGGTAAATTATGTTATGTGGAGGATCCACATACACATATCATATAATACGATCAATTAGCTATTTCGCAAAAGATATCGCAGATCCTCTTCTTCAGTCTTAGAAATAATATCTGTAATAATGTTTCAGTACATTCAATGTCATCGATTTACATTATATAATTACTATCAGCTTCACGCTGTATCCTGCATATAGCAGGGTAGGCAGAGAGAACCTACTGCTAAGACACTCCGTTTCGCATTTTCCGCCGAATTTTACGAGGCATTCCGTGTTGAGTGGCGAAACTCAACGCCGGGCTTTTGCATTGATGCCATAGCGAAGAAATGAAAATATTAATAAATCATAATTAATTTCCTCGAGTGGAATACACAACAGTCACACCCTTGAGCCACTGCGCCACGACGGCCTCAAGTATGTATAATTATAAATAAATAAATAAATAAATTAGCTTCACGCTGTATCCCGCAAACACCTCGTGCCGCTGCGCCACGACCGGCCTCAATAATTATAACTTAGATATTTACTGAAAATATATATAAAAATATAGTATTATAGAATAGATCATAACTAAAGAGAATAATTCGTTTATAATTTCTTATCAAGCTGAAATAGGTCATAAATTTTAAGAATGTAAGTAACTATTCATAAAAGTTTAATGATCCTTTTTTATATTTCATGGGTACCAACATGCATATAAAAAATTGAGAGTAAAAAAAAATATTATGAGTTTTAAATAAAACTATTTTAACCGAATTAACCGCGTATATTTAGGATTATACATTTTTGGAAACCCGACGTAGTCTACCCGTGACCACGGACTACTGCAAAGTATTCTAAACGTCGGGTAATATAGTTTAAATTAAAATGAGTAATAATCGTGATAATCTAAGAACTTATAAAATATTATGAATGTTATAAGAAAATAAAAAATATTTTTTGACTTACCTGGAGATGAAGAGAAATTACCCACAACGTATAATTTTATATCCACCTATACTTAATATAATAAAGTGGAAGATTATGTTTAGTTGAATGGACTAATTTCAGGAAGTACTGGTTCGAATTAAAAAATATATTTTTACGTTAGGTAGACCATGTAACAAGGAAAACGCTAGTTAAATTGAAAGTGAGGTTTATGATACTGGTAAATAAACTCAAAGAAATGACTAAAAATGTTGTTGTATTTGATTGCAGTACTTAACTTTGTTTTAATATGAAATACCTTATGTACCTTTCGTTACACAATATTATTTTAATAAAAATAAAGCTTCGATTTTAACAAAATATTGTTACAATCGAAGCAAATAATAAAACCAGCGTGACGCACCTATTCAGTCTTATACAGCAGCTATACGAGTACAGTGTTTTCATAATGAATATTGCTTTAGGTTTAATACTTTTTCATTTTTTATGTAAGTAAATTTATCTGCATAATATGGAATTCCAGAAGCTACTCATGTCATTAAACATATACATATTTATTAAATGACATTTTAAAGGAGAATCAAAGTCCTTTTTACCACTGATCCATCTTGCTTGTCGGGTCTAGTCAAATGTCCGTCTGATGTGTGAACAGGTAGGGAAAGAAGTTTTTATAAGTTTTTTAGGTTGATTTTTATCTATCTAATTTTAACATTGAAGCTATTCGCATAAGCCCCACCATCTGAGAAATTGAGAATGTTACAAGTTTACTAAGATCTTTGTTCACTAGTATATAAACACTTGGATCTTGATCTTGGATCTTGGATATGAATCCTCGTAAATGCCACACAGATAGACTAGTCTAAATTAGAACACGTTATTACGTCGCAGGCAACAAGCACAAAAAAACAGAAAACGTACGGTTATTTTTGTTATTGAAAAAAAGACATTCAGTCTGCTATTATATACATAAGTACATAATACATAATTTTTCCCGTTTGAAAATAAAGGGAAACAAGGCAAAAATTAAGTGAATTAAATAAATAAAGCCAATTTTTTTATATTTGTTTTGAGTGTTGTTTATTTACTTATCAGGTGTGTTCAAGAAATGCGATTCTATATATGTTGGAGAGTCGTATATAAGAATGAAAATGAAAATTTTACAATTAGATAGAGAATTACTTCTGGAAGCAATTAGAAACGTCCAACGTGTGGAGCATTTCAGAAATTTATACGTGTTGTCAATTTCGTACGATATTGGTGATTTGTTATATAAAATGAGAAGTAAATTTGCAAGGATGACCAGATTACTGATTCTATCGCATGATAAGCTTCACGTGTACAAACGTGAACAGGTAAGGGATTCAATTTGTTAAATATTTTAAAATCAATCCAATTAATTTACTTGAGGCCGGTCGTGGCGCAGCGGCACGAGGTGTGACTGCA
>JAAIXJ010000495.1:0-18183 GCA_013403705.1 Heliconius hermathena
AAAAAAAAAAAAAAAATATGTATAATGTATATGTTAAGTTTAAAATATGTATATGTTTTCAAGTAAATGTGGAAATACCTAAAAAAATGATACAAAGAACTTCTCTGTAGTAAGAAAACGAAGCGTTGAGTTCCGCTACTCAACACGCTATATCTCAAAAATTGAGCGAAAAGTAAAGTGCTAGGTTCTCTCAGCCACCCCTCCTATATTCGAGATCCAGCGTATCTAGAAAACAGCGTATCTAAAGAAAAATAAGATAAAACTCAATATAAACAATATAGAGTATTGCTATTTGTACCTGATAAGGCGCATTTACGTTTATTTTTGATTTAAGTAAAGAATAAATAGAAACAGATATAAACAACATTGTTTTATTATAATCTGTATCCACCAAATTAAAGTAATATTGCTCTATTCTCATCGTCGTTGAATTGTCTGTCAGCGTATGACAACAGAATAGAAAATGATGAACAATGAAGTTGTGATACGTATAAATAATTGTACGCACCAAATATGTCATGAAATATGGTTGGATATAGAAAAGATGAGTCGTTGACTCCAAACCAGAAGTTAATAGCTGGTTGTGTTTCCGGTATCGTCACACGGTTCGTCACTCAGCCTCTAGACGTACTTAAAGTTAGAACACAACTACAGAAAAGAATGACCAAAGGGAAACCGCTTAATGTATATGAAACATCCAAAAAAATTTTTTTTGAAGAAGGTTTATTTGCATTCTGGCACGGTCACAATCTGGGTCAGGTAATATGGCATTTTAGTTAATATTTTGATAATTATAATTATTAAATATTGACAGTAGCTACAATTTAATGAGAAGAAGAAAGTATTTGTTCTTTATTTATTAGTAAGCGAGTTCTCGTCCGTTTTAGATTTTTGAAATTAGTAGTTATCATAGTCCAAGTGAAAATTGTATATCACGAAAATAACCGGCAGTTAGTCAATGGAGCCAATAGCTTTACAGCACAAACTTTATAAATACATTTTTAGGAGTAGAAAAGTTAGGAGTACATACTACGTGCTAGTTGTAAAAGGTGAAAATAGGTAACGATGTGATTAAAAATTATGCCTAACCGTACCGTATTTTAAATTGCCGATGTAAAAGAACATAATTAGATGTATATTAATTTCTAACGTATCGTTAGAAGGCTTAATCCATTCGTGATTCCTATTAACCTATAAGATATTTAATACGTATTAATTTCCATATATTAATTAATTGAGGCCAGTCGTGGACAGGACAGGACAGGTTGTGGGTTCGATTCCCACTCGAAGAAATGAACTATTTAATATTTTCATTTCTTCATTCTGGGTCGAGGCAAAGCGCGACTTTTTGATATTGAGTTTCGCCATTCAACACGTAATGTCTTCGGCGGAAAGTAGGGAGCGAATTGTTTTAACCCTAGGCTCTCTCAGCCTGCCCTGCTACATGCGGGATGCAGTATGAAGCTGTAAAATATTTTAAACATCTTTTAAAGTGTTTTTCCACACTTAGGAAAGAAAAATACTCATTAAGAAAACGTATAAAAAATTTAAAGTAGCAGGATTTGAAGCCGTGCCTCTTCGGAAACCGTAAACGTATGGCTTAGTCAGTCAGAGCGCTTGGACAGTTTTCAATGAGGCGCGGGTTCAAATCCCGCTACTTTAAAATTTTTATACGTTTTCTTATACAGTATGTATCTAATAATAATTAATTATTTATTAAAACAATGACACGAATCTCTTTTGCAGATGCATTCAATACTTTCAACGACCAGTCAATTTTATGTTTATGAAGTCACAACTAAATTTATGTTTAATACTTCCGTCAGTCCTAAATACAAGTGAGTATGTCCGATTATTAATGCTATTCGCTTTTCACGTATAAAAAAATAAGGTACAAATAGTAAAACTTATATATTATTTATTTTTAAATAGTTTTATTTAGTTTCACTTTGTCGTGGGTCAAGTTATTGAAATTTTACCCCCTTCCTGCTTACTGATTGATTTGAAATTTGATGTATTATACCTTTAGTTTTGTTGCCAATACAATAATATACATATATCATCTATCATCATTATAAATCCACCATCATTATAAATCCAAGATGACCGTACAAAATGGTATATTTTTTTCTTCTTTTAGACCACTGGTACCTAACCAGTGGTCCGCGAACCACCAGTGGACCGCAGAAGCCTTAATATGGTCCGCGAATGATTTTAACTTTTGGGATAGTGAGGCGAAGTTTCTGTTTGATTATCACAGTTAATTTTTATTATACCTGCATAATAGTAATCCCAGCTACCAAGTATGATATAAAAGTGGTCCGTGATCAAGAAAAGCTTGAGAACCCCTGTTTGACCCTTGTCATGGGTATTCTGGGCTTCTTCTTTAACTAGAACCGAACCTTAGCTATTATCTGCGCTAAAACTTCTGTAGTTTAATGGAAAAAAAAACATGACGAAAAACTAAACTGACTGTAAGTACTGTCTACATCAAAACGATTTACATGATATAACATGTTATAGCCTATCGCCTTCATCTACAAAGGGATGTATGATGAAAAAAATGATTTTTTTATATCGAACCAGCAGTTCCTGAGATTAGCGCATTCAACCAAACTAACACTCCAGCTTTATAATGTTAGTGAGTGTAGATTCAATATACAAAACAATATAAATATTATATTGTTATCTTTTCATTAGGGCTTTCCTAGAATTTGTATGCGGCATATGCGCCGGTTCGTGCAGCGCTACGCTAGTAACGCCTCTTGAAGTGATAAGAGTAAGGCAAATGTTGATAAAGGAACAGTATAGAGGATTTTTGAACGGTGCAAAGGCTGTATACAGATCTGGTGGCATATTCGCTTTTTACGAAGGATGGGCGGCTGGAGTACTAATGGTTATTCGATTTTAGTTTTTATTAATTCTTCTTCTAATAATAATAACATAAATAAATTCTTAAATACTTAGCTCAATGTAATATAATGTGGCCAGTAGTGGTGCCGTGGTACAAGTGTGTAACTTTTAACGCGATTGGTTGTTGTGGGTTCGATCACGAACTAATCTTTAATATTTTCATTTCTTCCCTCTGGTATCGGAGCAAAGCCACCAGAATTCGGCAGAAAATGGGGAACAGAGTGACTTAACACTAGGTTCCCTCAGCCTAACCGGCTGTGTGCCGGAAAAAATCATAATAACTTATTTAATACTTACTTATCCAAAAACAACACTGGAAAATTTATTTTCAAAATAATAAATTTCAGTTAGGACCTCAAGCTGGAATAACGTTCTCAGTATTCAGCTTCCTTCAACCGATGTTCCTAAATTATTTTTACTCGTGCAACGGGGACTGTAACCATGTGAAGGCCAATGCTCACAGACCAGAACATCTCCTTTACGCCACCACCGCAGCTGGTAGCATCGCTGGTTTTGTGGCTAAAGTTTTAACCTATCCTCTGGATTTGGCAAAACGGCGATTGCAAATTGCTGTAAGTATTTATACAATTATTCTGTATATAAATCTTTAAATAGCTTCCAGAATTTGGTGGAAAATGGTGAACGGAGTGTTTTAATATTAAGCTCTGCATATCCTGCCGTATGCGAGATATGGCGTGAAAGTAACTAAAAAAAACTTGAAACTAGAAATAACCCGGACTTTAAAACCGGAAACCTTATTATATCTTAATAATTATTTTGAATTTTACATTATTTTTTAACTTACTGCATCTTCTGCTTTTAAACGTCTCTGCGCATTGCGCTCTGTGTTATCTTAAAAAAATTATATTTCATTTGATTCACTATGTTTCGCTCAATTAATAATCCTGCTCATTCCCACGTAGCTTGATAAGAACATATGGCTTAGTGACTTGGACAGTTTCGAGAAGCGCGGGTTCAAATCGTTTAAATTTTCGATGCGTTTTCTAAAAAAGTGTATTTATTTTCCAATTGACTCAAACAACATTTTAAAAATATTAATTAGAATTCATAAATACCTTATATTTTATACAGACAATAAGCGGCCAAGCCAACTATTCAGTTGGTATAGGTATAGATACTCAGGTTGGTATAGGTATAGGTACTTAAAACACGGCTACAAATTAAGTGAACGAAGGCAACTTGATATGAAGGTGTCGGCGTTACTTAATTTTGCATGTCTATTGATTTTTCTAAATTTGTATACCGATGCTAACGTTATGTTGTTTTTCTTTGTGCAAATTGTTGGATTGCTATAGCTTGTTATTTTTTTTGGGGTCCGTTTAAGGAAAAAAGGAACCCTTATAAGATCACTTTGTTGTCCGTCCGTCTGTCTGTCAAGAGCTTTTATCTCAGGAACGCTTGGGGATATCGAATTGAAATTCAAACCATATACTCAGATCTACTGTACTGTAGAAATATGATTTTTTTCACGAAAGCCAAGGTTACCTACTTTCGAGAAAAAATCATATTTCTACATTTGCTTAAAAAAAGATATGGCCGTTTATATCGCAAAAAACGTATATTTTGACACTATAAAGGGAATCAAAATTAATAGGATTCTTCTGGTTGACCTAGAATTATGAAATTTTTCAGCTAGCATCTACGAGAAAAAATCTGGAAAATATATATTTGTGTTTGAAACTTAAAAATAATAGTCCTAAAAGGGGACAAAAAAATATATTAAAGCTAGCTGGCTTTAAGCTAACCTGCAATTTCAGGAAAAGCTCCAATATTTGTAACTCTCGGTGGGAGAGCCCGCGCTTGTTTAAATTTTATCTTTTTTTTACTTAACTAAGTTTTAAATTACTATCTTAGAGCAAAAAAAGCAAAAAAATGCTAATATTAAATATTTCATTCCCCCGAGTGGAATCGAACCCAAAACCGTCGCAATTAGGTACAGTCCCACGCTTGTGCCACTGCGCCACACGAAGGCTTTCAAAATGAACATAATTTTTTTTTTGAACAAAATTGAACATAAACATGAATTTTATACAAACTAGATTGTGACTGTGGCTTATAATACATCGGTCAAACAAAGAAAAGCATCGATGTTAGTGTGAAGGAACACATCTTCGATATCAAGAATGGGCATATATCAAAGTCAGCTATGTGTGAGCATACTGTGGATAAACCCAGCCACTACATTAGGTTTGACAAGCCCCAAATCCTCGCTAAGGAAAACAGATACATTCCTAGAATGATCCGCGAGGCTATTGAAATACAAAAACATCCTAATTTCAATAGAGAGGATGGCTGGAAGCTTTCTACCACCTGGGACCCACTCATTNTGGAAACTTTCTACCACCTGGGACCCACTTATTAAATCATTGAAGTCTCAAACCCACCATACCAGATGGCAATATACTATCAGCTCATTCTGCAGGAATCCAGGGCAGTACGCGAGGCAATTAAGAAATCGTTGGCGGTAGTTTGGTATAATAATTATGTCAACTGACGAATGCCACCTGAGTCTACTCGTGACCACGGACTACTGCAAAGTGTTCGAAACGTCGGGTTTCCAAAAATGTATAATACAAAATATAGGCGATTAATCCGGTGAAAATAGTTTCATTTAAAATGAATTTTACCTATCAAATATCTAAAAAAAAATATTTGAATATGTTTACTTAAATTATTGTAACAAAAAATATTGTATAATATAATTGTTATGTTACAGCATTATTATTGGCCTACTTTCTATTTAGTTTAGTTTAGTTTTGTCTTTACTAAATAATCTACTTTGTTGTATTAAATCTGAAATAACGATATTATGTAATTTTTATCATATTATTTTTCTCTTGGAAATGAAAATAATATTTCGTTTGAGGTTTGAGGCCAGTCGTGGAGCAGCGGCACAAAGTGCAACTGTAAAACTGACTGGTTGTGGGTTCGATCCTCACTCGAGGAGATGAAATATTTACTTAAATTTATATTTCCATTTCTTCGCTCACAACTCAACACGCAATGCCTCCAGAATTCGTCCGAAAGTGGGGAACGGAGTGTCTTAACACTAGGTTCCCTCCCTCTGCCTACCCTGCTGTGTACGGAATACAGTGTGAAGCTGATTTGATTTAAAATATTTCGTTTAATCGAGTGGTTATCGAGCCCACGTCCTGTCGCGGTTACAGTCACACGCTTGCGCCACGACTGGCCTCTATCGTATTACGTATGTAAATATTGGATGAACTAAAAACTTAAATGGTCGCTACTGTTCACGCTTACATTATTATAAGTAATTCTTTCTAAATATGTTGAAATACTTGTTTAATGATACGAAAAAAACACTTTGGTGCCCTCGGAATATCTACATAGGCTTAATTTTTTATTGAACCTTATATTTTTGGAATGCTCACGGTATTTTTTGTTATTATTTATATAATAAAAACACTCGTGTTGAGTGGCAGAACTCAACGCCGGGTTTCGCCTTAGTGCCAGAACGAAGAAATGAAAATATTAAGAAATAATAATTCATTGGCTCGAGTGGGAATCGAACCCACAACCGTCGTGTCTCACCCTTGCCACGGCGGCCTCAATTTATATAAATTAACAAATTTTATATTTATATATTATAGTACGAACGTATTTATAGTACGAACGGTATAGTGTCGGTAAGACAATAGCCATTTAACCAAAATCTAATTATATTTAAATATATATTTTCAATTATATTTATTTCGACAGAAAATGGTGAACGGAGTCATAATACTAGGTCCCCTCTGCCCACTTTGCTGTGTTCGAGATACAGCGTGAAGCTGATTTTATTTTTATTTATTTATTTTTTTCAATTTATATTGCAGAGCCACAGAGCTGATGATAAATTTTATACACCAAGTACTTCAAGAAATCTAGTAAAATGCACCAAACTCATACAATGTTTAACACAAACGGTGAAAATTGAAGGATTCTGGGGCTTGTATCGCGGGATCGCGGTCACTATATACAAAGCCCAAATGACCAACGTTGTCACATTTACAACTTACGAGCTCGTATGCTATTTAATAAGATAGAGACGAAGTGAGAAAGTGCGACTCATATTATGTAAAATAAAATATTGTATTTGAAATGTTTTTTTTTAAATTATATTACACTAGCGACCTAACCTCGACTTCGCCCGCTTAAACTTATTGTTATATTGCAGAAAAATTGAGCAAAATCATTAAATAATTTGTTTTTTTAGTTGGTCTAATTTATAAGCTACGTTACTGTAAAGTTTCATCTAAATTCGCTTAGTAGTTTTTTCGTATAAGTGGAAGAAACAGCTAACCTCCCAAACTTCCACATTTATAATATTAGAAATATAAATATATAAATATTAATAAAAGTAAGGTAAATAAATAGGATAAGATTTAAAAATATATTTTTTTACTTCACTATATATCCCGTTTATAGCGTTGTTTAATCGAAAACTTTAACGAAATGAAAATAACGTAATTTCTCGTGAAATCGAACTCACAACCTTCACGTTTACAGTCAGATAATGTGCCCCAGCGCCATGATACCTTAATTTTATTTATTTTTTTAATTTATACATTTTAATCATTTAAAATATTCTTCAAATTAAAGTAGTAGTAACTTTGACAATTTTTTCTTCAAATAATGTAGCAAATAATGTCATAAATAGGTAAATATAAATAACAAGAAAACAAATTGATGTAAAACATTCGCATTTATTTTTCTTTGGCTTATACATATATGTTTGTCATGGTAACTTTTTTATATTATATAATACAGATATTCAATTTCTTATTTTATTATTGTTTTTTTTTTATATAAATCGATATAGACAGCAAAGATGCAAGGATGGGTAAAGTTAATGACTAGCTCATACTACCAGGTATTTCATCGAAACAAATGAACGATTGCCACAAAAAGTAAAAAAAATCTAACAGCTTCCAATATATGTATTATAAACGTATTTTCTACTTAATTTGTACCTGAAAATAGAAAAATAATATTAATATATATATTATACTTTACTCATAAATCAAAAAACTATTTTTAATTTTTTATAATAAATAGTGTTGTGATTTACCTAAGATTATTTTATAATAGTGTTGTAAATCAGTGCCAGCCGTGCGACAGCGACTCGCTTTCCCAACCGTGATGGTGATGTTCCTCCTCGTGGTGCACAGGTACGAACACCTGCTTTTCGACCTCCACCTTCTTAATTACAGGCACTGGAATGTGCTGCACTACAGGCACAGGCACGTGCTTGATGACAGGCACTTCCTTGTACACCGGCACTTCCTTGATTACCGGGACATGTACCGGGTAAGGCACTTTGGACACATGGTGGTGGTGGATTGTATGCACCTTGTATGGAACGTGGATGGTCACATGTTTGCTGAAACAAGGTGATTTAATTGTTATTTTTTTGTTGTTTTACATTTTTTCTTTTCAAATAAATAATCACGCAGTTCAAGCGGACGTTGCCGCCGGGAAATCGCGAGAGAATATGCAATATTTTTTTTTTCCTTATGTAACCAAAACAAACCTACTTATATTAAAAATTTCGTTAACCGTAACATTAAAAAGGCTATTTAAGAGGATTAGTATAAAATACAGACATACTCGTATATGAATGTAAATGAACAACACATGCTCTACTTTATGTTACAAACACTAAAACTGATAAGGCTCACGTTATATAATATAGTATAACTTTCATATATTTCATAAATATTATATCTCAAAATGAAAAACAAAACACATTTACGTTCACAACTTGGAATCGAGAATTATCTAAAAAAAAATTAAAAATTATACTATTTTCAAAACAAATATAGATATAGTTATTTATTATTGTCTTTACTATCTTTTTTCAATTCAATCTGTTACAGCTAATGATGACTTTCATAAAAAGCAATGAAACTTTCCTAAGCACCTAATTAAAACTTAACTATTTTTCAAATATTTCAATCGTTTCCGTTTACTACTACATACTATTTGAAAGCTATGATCAAATATCTCACATATCTTAGCCGCATTTTTTCTTTTTTTATATATCTATCAATCATTGAACATATATCTGCCGTTATTACCGGGATACTTCTACTAGTATAGCTTATTTTAATTTATTTCTCATCTCGCTTGATAAATAATCAAAAATGTTGACTTTTTGGTAAATCTACTTAAGTTCAGGAATTATATAGCACCTCGATGAAATTTTTCACCACCAATTCCAGTAAAATTATACTTATTATAACTTCAAATTAAGTACTTTAATTATTACTACGATCGAATGGTTATCATAAAAATTATTAAGCTTTAAGCCTATTCGTACGTTGAAGAGATGGCTGATGCAAAGAGAAACAAACATCAAATATTCAAAATGTATAAATCAAACAAACAATTTGAACAAAGCAAAAGCCCGGCGTTGAGCTCCGCCACTCAGCACGCAATGCCTCGAATAATTAGGCGGTAAGTGTTTAACGTAGTGTCTTAACACTATGCTCCCTCTGCCTACTCTGCTTTAAGAGGCATACAGCTCGAGGCTGATTTGATTTCATTTATAAATCAAACTTAATATTCAAATCAACCAACATTTATGTGATTACGTAACGACGGGAAGGAGTTGAGAAGCATTAATAAATAATTCCATTGAAAACGAAGCCTTTCACTAGAAGTATCCGTATATCAGATTAACGTCTCTGAAATGAAATAATTCAAAATGTTACGTTCATCTTTAAAAAACTTGAAATTTCAAATGAACACTCAAGTAGCTGTGGCGCAATTGAGACTTGTCTAGAACTGGCTACTCATATGATGTATCTTAAGATCAATTGTGAAATATTCTCATAACATTCTCATATCTGTCTATGTTTAAGACATTTCTAAAGTTTCGGTATCACTAAAATATTAACTTAACTTAGTTAAGTTGGCAACTTAAAAAAATTACTGGACTCTCTTAAAGACATATTATAAATATAGAAAATGTATCTATATAATAATATAATTCTAATTTTAAGTAATATGTCAATATAAATAAATAAAGCAAAGAAATGTATAAGATAACAAACTGTACGGACCATGAGGCTGTAGTGTTAGAAATAATAACAATAAAAAAAAACTAGAATAACTTCTTGAAACCCTACAATGAAATATCGAAATTAACAACATGTTTACTATTAATTCGATTTTAAAGCATTATCTTTGGCTCAGTACTTTAAAAACAAAGGCTACCTCACTAAATGATCAATATAATCCCAGAGATGACCGGAACATTTCGCCGACAAACAGCTTAAGAATGTAGCCGTGTAACGTTCTAGACTATGTAACCGCATGGTGTGGTGACGCAATTCCAGTTATAATTCTAGTTATAGTTCCACAAAAAATATAAATCTTTTATATATATATACAAAGTAATATTTATACTGCTGGTTCTATATACATACATATGTATTATATGTCTGGTTGTACTTTTAGTGATGATTGAACCAGTTTAGTTTTTATTTTAGCATCCCGTATACAGCAGTGCTAGAGGGAACCTAGTGTTAAGACACTCCGTTCCCTATTTTCCGCTGTATTCTGAAGGCATTGCGTGTTGAGTTGCGGAACTCAACGCCGCGCTTTACATCGACACCAGAGCGAAGAAATGAATACATTAAAATATTTAATTTCCTCGAGTGGGAATCGAACCCATAGCCTGTTGCATTTACAGTCACACAGCTTATTTCATGTCATATATCAAAAATACGTATACAATATACAAGTTAAACTGTAATATATAGGTATAATAAATGCCTATTCTACTATTTTGTGGAAAAGATAATTAAATTTTAGATATATTTTCTAAATCAACAAAAATTTTTATTCTTTTTAAAAATAAGAGATTATTCAAAGCAACCAGGTCAATAATTATTAGCAATTTATTCACTAAAATGTTTAAAAGAAAGCTAAGTGGATGCGGTCCACAGCAATTATTCAGTAATTTCGGTAATAACACTGTCTGACGTTTTAAAATATATATTTAGCTTTTAACCGCTCGAATATTTTTTATAACTTATATAACTCAAAAAAAAATAAGACATTTTGAAAAAAATAAACTCTATTTAATATATCATTAGAAACTTATTAAAGCAGCGAACGTCTTTGTATTACGTGTTTTGCTTTTATTTAGTAAAAATTTTCCATTTCAAAGCAACGTCCTTCGCATTTCACGCACTTTCTTTTATTTTTAGTGTTCGGTCACGTAAGAGGAACAACATGCGCGTGCGCAGTTAGGTCAAAAAGGTAATTTTATGATGTATTAATCAAATACATAAACAACATTTAAATAATATAAAACCAGATAAAATTACCAAAAAAAATTGTTAAAAAGACCCGAAATATATATACCTACATATTAAATTATTCACTGTGAATTACAAGCGTATGAAAATAAAATAAAGAAGCTGTATTGAATGAGTGGTTTGCAAAAGAACTACTAAGACGTATGCATCTCTGTCATAAAAACAAAAGAACAAGCTGAGTATCACGAAACTGCAGTTATTTTTTGGTCTAATTCGTGAACTTGAACCAAATATGTTCTTATGAATTGATTGTTATTGAGTTCAAATATAGAAATTTAATAAATAAGCAAAAAAATACTTACTGTCCTCCACCTCCAGGAGTAGGGACTGCTACAACAGCAACAACCAAAAGGGCGAGAAGCTGAAATAATATTAATATATGAATATTTTATAAAAAAAAAATTACAAAACCAAATGAACGCATATCTCAAATATTTCCGATCTAATATTTTACTTACGGCGAGTTTCGCGTACATCTTGCTTATTTTGCTGGACTGATTCAGTGTATTGCTTTGCCTGCTGAGACCTGCTGGCTTTCTACTTACACCAATCCTTCCTCAACCTTATATACGCCAATGTTGTGTCCACCAATTGCATAATCCTTCCCCCAGGTTCCATACTAGCCCGTTTAAACCGACCATTATAGAAAGGTGATACATATTGAACGGTTTAATGTAGAAAGGTGCATTTTCAAATTGGTGGGGAACACTCAGGTGGGGTAAAACGACGAGTGATTCTAAAAGTGTAGTGTTGGTTTATATGTATTACTATCATCAAAGTGTAGGCAAATAACTATGTGTTATACATTTTCTGTGTAAAACCAATGTGAGAAACAATATAATAATAATTTTATTGTGATATATTAATATATTCTTTCTTTCTGTCGTTCTTGATTTTTTTTCTTCAACTTTTTTCTTTATTTTAACTATAACGCAAGCATGAGCTTATACCCTACTGGTCAAAGTCAAAACGAGATGAAAGTTTTAGGGATATATCATATTTAAAATTGACATAATATAATGGTGAGTTGATTTATCTATGTGGAGTATAATTTACAACATATTTATTTATATTAACATTTAACCTTTTAATTTTAAAATAACCTTTTTTATGTAACATTTTTTTAATATTAAAATATATTGTACAATTAATGATAGATTTGAAATAAGGTATTATAAGAAAATTAATTACACCAAAAATAAATTTTGTTTATATTATGTTTATATTTTCTAGAATATGTGATTTTAAAGCTCTGCGATTTGTAATTAAAAGTTGTAACTTAAGATATATCTCTTTTATTAATGCTATGCGCAATAAAGATACTTCATTCATTATATATTTGTTTTTATTTTATGTTATTTAATTTTTTTTTTTCAGTTATTCTTTTTAAATTTCGTGTAAGTATTTATATGAAACTCTTTGCCTGATGCGATATTTATATTTGAATAATTCTTTATACAGTATGTAAGTTTTAAGTTATTTTTAAGGCATAATTCGGATATTTGTAAAGCAATGCTACTACGATAATAAAATAGAGATTGAAATTTTAGTCTTGAATTTTATACTAAATCGATCAGAATAAAATCGAAAGTAGCTTCTTTAAACGATGTGCTTTTATTTTCAAATAACAAACTTCTTAAGATATTTTTTTTAATTAAATTTGTGAACTCTTACTCGTCTTCATTAACTGAAATAATAGAAATTATATAACATTAGCAAGAAGAAGAAGTACAAATCACACGTTATGACCACACGATTTTGAAATATCAATTGCTTAAATAGGTCTATATAAAACTCTTCCGTTACTGAGTGAATGACAGACAACGCACTGAAATTTGTCGAGAATAGAGGAGAGCTTTACGCTGTATCTTGTACTATGTGCGATAATACAGTAGGCAGAGAGACCTGAGAGACCTAAGAATCTAGTGATAAGACACTCTGTTCCCATCAAGACACTTCCGGGAAGCGGAATTCCGTCGAATTCCTTCCGTCGAATTCTCGAGACATTGTTGTTGAGTGTCGGAACTCAACACCCATTTCGCTTTTCTTCATTACCAGCGCGAGGATAGAATGCTAAATATAGAGAAAATATTAAATACTTTGTTCCTCCGAATGAAAATTGAACCTAAAACCGTCTCGTTTACAGTCGCAGCGTTGTGCCCTGCGCCACGACGGCCTACGTTACATATATCGTGTCTCTATTATAGCTACATTACTTTCATAACTATATGACATTTAGCATTAAATCATAATTATAATTTCACTCGCTTTACTGCCCTTTAAAGTGGAACCTAGTAACATTTACGCGGTGTCGAGTGGCATCAGGATATTCCGCAAAGTTGTGAACAAAAACATATATGAAACCAATTATTTTCAATTTTTTTTCAATGAATCATCATCATTCCATCATCATCATCATCACAAGTGATTATTAGAAAACTTATTAATTTACTTTAATTATCAATAAAAGTTTTTTTTTTTTTTTGTTAAACAATCACTTCAAAACAATAACATAAGAATCGAAAAAAAAGAATATTCAGTTAAATATTATTTAGTTAAAAAATAACTAAAAAAATATATTTATTAAACAATGTTATAAATTACTATTTAATTTATCAGTTTTAACGGTAGCGTAAATATGTGTATGTACGTTCACTTTTACTCTGTTTGTCAACAATGACATGCCTCACTATTGTAATGTCAATCTTTCCTTTTTAGTATAATATATATTTTACTTTTTTAGAGGCCAGTCGTGGCGCAGCGGCACGAAGTGTGACTGTAAAACCGACTGGTTGTGGGTTCGATCCCCACTCGAGGAGATGAAATATTTACTTGAATTTATATTTCCATTTCTTCGCTCTGGTGTCGAGGACAAGCGCGTTGTTGAGTTCTGCCACTCAACACGCAATGCCTCCAGAATTCGGCAGAAAGTGGGGAACATAGTGTTTTAACACTAGGTTCCCTCTGCCTACCCTGCTGTGTGCGGGATACAGTGTGAAGCTGATTTATATTTTACTAGTCGACGTCCGCAGCTTTGCTTGCGTGAACTTGAAGGGATAAAAAGAAAAATTTTGGGTTCTTTTTCGTTCTCGAATTTCGAGAAATCCCTCCTCATTGCTCCCCTTCAATCCCCAGTCTACGTAGAAACCACCTGTCAACTTGCTAAGTCTATTAGTTTCAACTGTTTGTCTATCACTAAGTAAAGAAATAGTTTTATATCTATATAAAATAAAACTAAAGAAATTTTAAAGAGAATTGTGCATTTAATAAAATTATATTTATATACTTAATTACGAAAGCTACCTACAATAAGAATACCGTTCATATATAACTCTATTGGAGTATGAAATAACAATTTTCTTACTTTTTTAGATTTTGTGTTAACGCTTAAAACAATTATGAACTCAACACAATGTTTAGTTAAAAAAAATTGACATATTTTTCAAATGTCATGTTTCGACTATAGCTTAGCAGATAATATACAAAAAAAATATAAGGTGCAGACAAAACAATCGCCGGCTGTACATGAGGTTGCTGCAGGTTCAATCACCACCTGAACTAATGATTATATTTGAAATAGTTCTCACTTCCGTGGTATCGTAAGCTAAAATATATACAACGTAAATAAATCATTTAGCTTCACACTGTATCCCGCATACAGCAGGGTAGGCAGGGGGAACCTAGTGTTAAGACACTCCTTTCCCCTCTTTCTGCCGAATTCTGGAGACATTGCGTGTTGAGTGGCAGGACTCAACGCCGCGCTTTGCCTTGCGCTTGACACCAGAATGTAATGTCTGAACATTACATTCTTTGAATAACCCACTAAATGTGAGAGCTGTTTAATGTTAAATAAAAGAACAGCATTCTTCTATAGTTTATTTCACTATAGAAACACCATGCACGGCAGCCGTACGAAAACCAATTTATCAGTTTAATTGGATACGTAATAATGACTACATTAAACAGAATTAGTGTACAGTAGGGGCTGGGCTTGTTACGTAAAACGATTTACACTTTATTCAGTCTAATAACCTGTTTATATCTTCTTCACGCTGTATCCCGCATATGGCAGGGTGGGCTCCCACTGCTTACCCTACCTGGGAACCTAATGTTAAGTCATTCAATTGCCATGATACTTTTCTATTCCCCACTTTTCACTGAATTCTGGAGGCGGAACTCAACACACCAGAGTGAAGAAATAAAAGTATTAAATTTCATTTCCTCGAGTGGGAATCGAACCCACAATCTTTCGCATTTACATTAGCTCCCCTGTGCCATGACTCGCCTCACTTATTTGTCCGACAGAAATGAAAATGTAACATTTTGTACGAGTTATTTCTTCACTAGTTTCCCTTATACTAGCTTTAGGTATTAAAAATATATATTTATTTCAATTTTAAAGCATTTAGATTCTGCAAAAAAAATATGCAATTGTTCTTTGCGTATTGTTTAAATGCAAATTATAGTCATTAATTAAATCTTTTCAAAGGATTTTATTTATTTCAAACTAATGCAATTTAAAATATCTTTTTATAACCTTCATATTAACTACAAGCTTTAAATCTATCTTTAAAAGTTCTAAATATATTTCATATCAACTACAATATCGTACAATAATATAATTATTAGTATTTTATAATAATATGTGACTAATATTTTAAAACACTTTCACTAATTGACAGCTACGAAAGCTTCCGGGTTACATTCAATCTTTTTTTGGGTTCCGTACCTCTAAAAATTCAAGCTAATAAGTTAACGCAACCATAGATACTTCTATACGATACATTTTCTATAAAAATCACCGCGTAATCAGAACCTATGTGGTATTTGCCGCTGACGTACAATTAGGTACAAAGTGAAAGCTTACAATACAAATAATGAAAAAAAAAATCGAAAAGTAAAAAAATACAGTTACTTCATAGAAAAAAATAATCACAAAGTTATACTTGCAGTTAATTTCATACAAAAGCCCACAAATTTAAGTGATCCAGCCAAAGTGGTACGGAACCCTCCGTGGACGAGTTCGACTCGCGTTTGACCGGTTATTTTATTTATAACTACGTAGACGTAGAAGCGAAGGGTTTCACTAACGCAACGGTAAGTACGAAACGGTAGCTATTTATCTCGTGTTTTATACAACTTACTATAATCATATCAGTATTAAGATTGTATTATACAAGAGAAAAACGAAATCATCGGTTGTTTCTAAACAACCTGTTACATACAGAACTACGTTGACGGTTCTTACATAAACTGTAACTCTCGTATTCCAACCATATTATAAACGGCTTATGTTATATACTTAAAAAAACTTATACTTAAAAAAAAAACAAATTAAATCAGCTTCACGCTGTATAACGCTGGTAAGACTCTCCGTTCCCCACTTTCCACTGCATTATGAAGACATTGCGAGTTGAGTGGCGGAACTCAACCGCGCCGCGCTTTGCCTCAACGACAGAGCGAAGAAATCGTAATATAAATTTAAATAAATATTGTAAATCGAGCTACGAAAGCATATCATGACGTAGCAATCTTACACCAGCCATATCGTTCAACATTTGTTGTTTTTGAGTGTTCCTTACCTCAAAAAGTAAAAAACGGAACCTTCATGGAATTACTTTGTTGTCCATCTGTAAAACTGTTGAGATCATTTATCTCGAGATCATGTGGAGGTATCAAGATGAAATTAATATCAAAACAGGAAATTAAAAAAATAAAATTAAAAATACCGTTGAAAACATATATTTACAATGGCGGGATTATTTTTAAGAGAAATCTCTTCCAGCCAACCGATGAAAGTGGATGAATGCCATCAGCATTTATAGATATTTCAAACAATAAAAACCTTATAAACTTATATATGTAGTCCATTTCATACAAAATGAGTGCCTATGCCCGCTAACTTAAGTTTATCAACTTTTATAAGTTGTACTTCCTGTTGACCTACATTCCTGAAATTGGTACGGAAGCCTCGGTGGGCGAGTTCGACTTGCCCTTATTTATTTTTTTGTTGAAAGCATCGGTTAAATGCAAAAAAAACCTAACCTAATAAACATTATTTTATCATTTCAATATGTTCTCTGGTCTTTACTGAATTGCGAGACATATCGTATCAAGTGGCGGATCCTAACGCCGCGTTCTGTCTTAAGTACCACAGCTGAAAAAGACAGGCCTTAATGATGTGTAATAAAACTAACTGTACATTATTAAAATGTCACGTTACAAGTATTAAACTCAACTAATATAGATATTTAAACGTGACGTTCTCACTCAGATGCTCAATCTATATTCCTACTGTTACATCTATACATCACGAAGTAAATTGTGCTTCCTTTTCCGCTGAAATTGGGTAAAACCAACGGACATATTCCATTTCGTATTATATTATACGTATTATGTTATTATTTCTTCGAACTTCTTTAAAAAGTTATATAAGTTAATGTGGCCTTGACGCTGTTGTTGCATAGTAAATCAAATCAAATCAGCTTCACGCTGTATCCCGCACACAGCAGGGTAGGCAGAGGGAACCTAGTGTTAAGTCACACCGTTCCCCACTTTCTGCCGAATTCTGGAGGCATTGCGTGTTGAGTGGCAGAACTCAACGCCGCGCTTAACCTCGACACCAGAGCGAAGAAAAGGAAATATAAATTTAAGTAAATATTTCATTTCCTCGAGTGGGGATCGAACCCACAACCTGTGACATTGTGAACACAAATATTATGTCATTTGAACTTACGACAATTATTTACGGTTAGTTAGCTATATAAACTTACTTACTATGCAACAATGTGAGGCTAGTCGTGGCGCAGCGGCACGAAGTGTGACTGTAAAACCGACTGGTTGTGGGTTCGATCCCCACTGGAGGAGATGAAATATTTACTTAAATTTATATTTCCATTTCTTCGCTCTGGTGTCGAGG